>JBBPKJ010001283.1:0-11652 GCA_038089195.1 Brasilioporus rufonigricans | reverse complement strand
ATCTATATAATAGCTTATTTACTGTACATTTAAGTGTCTATACCCTCCGATCCATTGGTTTTTGAGTTGTAGTGTATTGACGGCCATCAAAATTTACCATGGTTCAAGTGCCGGTGGATGACTGTATGCATTTTGAGCATATCAACTGTATGCGGTCGCGACTTCGATCGGACAGTAGAGGAACACGAGCATATTGTCAAGGTAACCTCGGCAGCGCACGCCAACGTTGTTGGCAGACACCAAGACCCGGCAAGCACCGTGCGAGTTGTCGAATAGCCTCAGTCGCTCGATGTTCTGGATCAACCTACTGTGTTCCACGGGCTGCAGGTTGCAGGTTGATCTGTGATCCGCTCTTCTTCCTCGACGTCTCTCCACACCACACTTCATTGCAAGGTGAGAGCTTCAGATCCTGACACAACCCACAATGACTAACCGAAGTCTTGTTAGAAAGTCGTCTCCTGAAACAGTTTTGGTTTCGAGGTGCTCCTATTCTGGCTCGACATATGTGCTATATGAGCGAAACGGGGCCAGCAGTAAGGCGGCTCGCATTACCCATAAAAGCGAGAGGTCGTGCCGCACTTTCGATTCCAGCCTCAGGCATTTGTCATTCTTTACATCGTCCATAGACAACACTCGCACTCTCCATGCGATTCGGTTTCGCCCTCATCTTCAGCTTCTTGCTCGCTTCTACAGTCCTGGCGCATCGCCATGGCGGGAAACAGCAGTACAAGTCATCTAGTCGTCTTGGGAAGACTGGGGGTGCTCACATCCAGAGCACCAACTGGGGTGGTGCTGTCTTGAAGGTGTGTCATCAAATCATGGACCATGTCTCACCTGATCTCATTCTATCTTATTCCAATAGGGACAAAATCTAACCTCCATCAAGGGTACTTTCCAAATCCACCCTGCTTCGGGTCCCCGTGGCGCTGTTGCCGGTGCTGCGGTTGGTATCGACGGTGCCAGATGCCAGAGTACTTTTCTCCAGGCTGGGGTCGAATTTAATGTCGGCTACTCTGATGCTCCCACTTACCTAGGTAATGAGTATTTAAACCCTACAACCTCTGCCTACCTCATTCTGGCTCATAGCTTGGTATCAGTGGGGTCAAGGCGACGCGATCTACTCCAATATGTATATCTTTGCTGAAGACTTGGTCAGAGTCTCTATCGATGTGCATACTTCGACTACAGCCTCCGTCATGATCGAGAATCTGTCCCAGAGTACGAGTGAGAGACACGAGCTACAGTCTCAGTATCCGCTCTGTCGACTGGACGCAGTGTGGATCGTAGCAGATTTCCTTGGGGATGGCAACCTCTTGCCTTTTGCCAACTTTGGCTCGGTGACCTTTTTAGATGCTGGAGTCTGCAATTCTTCTGTGAAATACGCCCTCAGCGAGGCCACCATCTGGGACATTGTGCAAAACGACCAATGTCTGACTTCTACCTCGATCGACGACGAGTCGTCCATCACCATCAATTATGTGTAGGCAAAGCCGAGGAAAACGAAGGCACGGACGCGTTTGATGTCAGGGAGTCCGTGGAGGGAATGTTGACCGCTTTTTATTTTCGGCGCCTTATGCAAAAAGACCGTTATTGTTTCCTTCACAACTGATTGCGAGCTTTACAAATACCGTCATTATGTATAGGCCAAGCCAAGGAAAGCGAAGGCACGGGTTGTTGGTCGCTTTTCTTTAGCATCTTTCCTTTTGGTGCTCTGTACACAAAGTTTGTTGTCTTGTCTTCTTCACGACCGATTGTGAGCTTCATACTTATCCACTGTGCGTGTCACAGAAAAAGAGTATTCGCGCCAATGTTCCTCCACCTAGCTTCTCCAGTGAACGACTCCCTCTTTCTGAAGTGACGCAACGCGCCACTCCCCAATGTGTAGCTTGAGAGGACCCAGGATCGTACAGAGGTAACCCCCATCGAATCCAGGCACCCGACCTGTCAAAAATGTCAACCGGCAGATCACATTCAATTTCCGAGGAAACCATGGAAGCTGGCGAATACGGGGAACGCCAATGCGGAAATGGTAGATATGTAAAGGCGGGCGTTTTCCGTCGATCAGGTACCACCGCGACCATCGCGTAAATTGACCGCGAACTTCCGGTGGCGGCCACGAATCTGATCCATACGTGTCTGCACTTTTTGCTACTCTACTATCATATCACCTAAAGTGCAAAAAACAAGGTAAATCGGATCTAACGCTTCAACGACAGCAGTTACACTCTTCGGAGTTAATGTATGGGTAGAGAGTACACTAATACATCTCCCTCTCGTTTTTTCCGATTTATTTTATTTTATTCCAAGGTTGCGGAGAACTTCCGACGTTCTCCACCTCCACTGCAAAAGTTGTGACACTCCGGGTCACACAACTGGTGGCAACGGGTTCTCAAATGTTCAATCTCAGCGCGTCACGGCGGGCACGGCACAGTAATGCTCTCGCGACGGAAAGTAAGAGGAGATTGAATCTCGTCACGTTCATGCTTGAGCGTGACAATTCCTCTTCTCCGAAATGTGATATACTTGTACTACATGAGCATTCAGTAAGTGTCTCGCTCTTATAATTGGCACAGAGGTCCCTCATGTGTTACTCCATAATCTCCAGGCATCATTTTGCAAATTCATAGGTAGGACCTCTTGGATCGGGCGATGATCTGGTCCCTATTTTTCGACATCTCATGATTGTCTACTGGATTGCGAGCACAACAGCATCCAACTTATACCCAAATTTTGTTCCTCAGCTAGACTAGATACTAAAGCATCTCTGAGAATTTTTTCAAGCTTGTAGAGTAAGACGAATGTAGTGTTTTAAGTGCATTTTCAAAATTTGCACTCAAGGTACCAGTTGCACTTTAGGTGATATGATAGTAGTTCGTCCACCAGGGTGAAGCTGAATATGAGTCCAGGTCCAAATCCTATCTAGTTGATCCAGCTCAATCCTGGTGGTGAAGTTTCAAATCGGCAACTGAAAGGGACCAGCGCCTCCGTCGTCTCAACGTTGTGGGGCAAGATCGCTTCGGGAGTTGATTGATATTCATGGTAAATTAGAAATAGGTACGCTGCACCCGTGCCCGATGGACGGCAGGACGACCCTACCTTGACATTGATGATCGGCCAGAAAAACAGGGCGATTCCAGTTACCATGTGGATTAGGATTTACAAGGGCTATGGTCCTGTGGTGCTTATCATGCTCATGCTAGCAGTCTTTGGTTACTTTTTTGATTTGCTTTGCGTCATGTCATAATGCAGGAATTGACTGACAAGAGGGTGGCAATCTTTTGGTTGACTTTAGAGGGTTTCTGGGTAGTCATATAACAAGCACATGCCTGGTATCTTCCTCAGGCTACGTAGGGCAACTTAGTTACTTTCAACCCTGGCCACTACACATGGCAGGTACTAAGAAGGTGAACATCATATTGTCACTTTGCTTGCCTCTCGTAAGTGTAGACCTGACGCCATCAATTACAGCTGATTTCAAAACTATACGGAAAACCGTTTCAGGATTTGCAGTGGCTGTGCATGGCGGCCCGCCTAAGACTTGCCCCACAAGTAGTGTCAGCGGCATAACACCGCACACAACGAACAATTCTTCAGAGCGACTCCGAATCCACACAAAATATAAACCTAGGAAAAAAGAACTGACCCTGACCCCTCTGCCATGAACGTCCAAAAAATAGCGAGACGCCCTATACCAAGGATGGGTCCACTGAGGACAACAAGAAGGGTATGAGAAATTGACGCCAAAATATATCGTCCAGGTAATGTTCCATGGAAGACGAGGTTTTGAGCTGGGTGGACATTGTGATGAAAGGAAGAGTTGAACGCCCCTTGTAACAATGTCTGACAGTACCCGATCACTGCAAGTGTTCTTTCCCCGTCCATGAGCTTGCCCAGAGAATTCTCAAAACACCGTTGGCCTTTAGCTGACGAACGTACAGGTACAGTGCCAAGTACATTGCACCCTTCCCGTTTCCCACCACTCGCAACCTGGGCAAATGAATGCTCTGTAACCTTTCTCACAGCCACACCTCAGGGTCCATGTCCTGTGATGAACTGGATCGCGTTCAAGACGCATCAAAATGCATCTACATCACACTACCGTTGCCTGGATATCGACACGTGTCTCCACTGCGCTCTCAGCAAATCGGCCTCTCCCACCTTCCATCCACATGAACCGAAGCCAAGTCATTCTAACTCCGTCATGGCGGTAATGTTTCAGATCAGCGATGAGAAGTGGCCTGGCTTCACCGTGGTTCCAATGTTGCGCAAGATCATTTACAATGTCGAGGTGGGTTTATGTCAGAGACCAACTCCTTCGCGCCGTACTAACTGACTTCTGGGTGACTCTACCTTGGCATTGGGGATACATTTCAAAGACTCGCGAGAATGGATCTTCGGACTGCCTCGCTCAATCTGCCAAATCCGGGTTACAGCACGAGCGAATGCCGGGTTCCGAGTCTGGCGCATAGTATGTGTTGGTTGCGTCACTTTGGGAGATGGACTTCAATGTTGGGTTTTTGAGATCCAGGAACAAGGACTCAGGCAATTAAATCACTACGAAATCCTCAGGAGGCTCCAACTTAGACGAATCCGCATGCGTATTTAGGTGTCTTCGAGACTGCTTGGAACTAGGCTCCCCTCCGAGTCCCATCGGCCTGCTCCGCTATGATCTCCCCGCGATCGTTGTTTGTGGCTAGCCTTGCATTTACTGTAACAACGCGTTACAGTAAAACTGCTCATTTCTTCGCGGTGTTCCATTACAGTTGTTCTGCAAACCGCTCGCCTTTATCCGCCCCATGACGAAAATTCCATCAGAGGATATGGCAATCTGGGAGTCCATGTCTATTAACCTACCTCTGAACGTTGTTAAGAATGATTCGAGACTGTCGTCATTGTTTACTGGTGATACGTCGAAACCTGAACGAGGCAGTCGCTGTTGTCGGGTATTCTTTCCTTCCGTCTCGAATACTACAAATAAACACCAGAGGGGTCCCTGTCCGATTTCTCGAAATGTTTACTAAGACTACGGACGGACCTCCGTCGTACAGAGTTGATGCCAGTGCTGGTGCCAGTGCGCCAAAGCCAAAAGAGGCTCTCTGTACAGCGTGTGACTCGGAACGTGCGATGAGTCAGCGAACACGAAATACGAAGCACGGGGATGCGGACTGCTACATGGCTTGCATGGTCGGGTCTCCGTGACTAAATCGTAAACACGACAATTCCTCCTAAAACGACGTACCCCGCCTCAGAAGGACTCCTACTTGGACGAACTGCGACGCTGTCCTCCTAAGCATGATGCATGCTACCCGAGGTTAACCAAATCTCGCATGACTTGTCACCAGGCCTTCACAACAGGCATTGCCTATCGCGGTCTGTTGCCTCCATCGACCGCCCTGAATCTCCGCTGACTATCACTGGACAGCGTCGGCCCCATGGTCTGAGATGCAATGTCGATGGTGATAGTTCGCCGGCATATCATTTCTCACAACCGTACCGCGATTTGACTTGGTCTACAATTTGAAAATGTGGCACCCAGTGCCTCCAGGCTGATTCAGGATCTTGGGACGCGATGGTGATGGTTTCAGCATCGCATTGCATACAAACGTGGGAAAAGTTATAAAAACAGAAAGCCGGGATGGTATGATACCCGGGCTGGCAATCCGTTTGCTGCACCCGGATCGGTCGTCCCTCTCCAAGGATCATGACCGTGTAAGAATGGCACTCTACATGGCATGCGCATGGACGGGCAAGTGGGCGGTGAGCACCGGTTTCGAGTCTGCGAAAGTTCTCGTCAGGAGGCTTGACCGCCACCACAACCCTTCCAGGGTCATCTAGGAGAACTGCCAGTTGAGCAATGAAAGGGTGTGTGCAGGGGCAGGGACCAATACATTGTACCGGCAACTTGAACAATATCAAAACTCGGACCGGTGTCATCCATCATATGTGAATAATTGTGCTGATAAAGTTGCGCACACAGCTGATGGACGCTATTTGGGACCGGTGATAGTATTCCGAATACCAAGCAGCTATTTATGGTCCAGTCGGGTCTCATTGCACACTCACACCTTCAGTACCCATGCCTCTTCTAGAGCTCATCCCCTCCAATCCACTATCTCTCTCTGAGCAGCTGAGGTGCCGAACTGACGAACTCCGGGCGAGGATAGTCAGGGAAAACTATAACACCAAGTTTGCTCAGACTGCACCAGAGCTTGCCGACTTTCGTCATGCGACTCATGACCTTATGGATGTGATGGATGATGACTCTCCCTTTCCGAGTCATTTCGAAAAACAGTACCATTCACAACCTATGACGCGTACGCACCACTCACCGCAAGGCTTTTGGAAAAGCCATGCAAAGCAAGTGCGATGGTCGACTTACTTGCTCCTGGACTACCCGATTTTCTTGTCGAATCAAGCTCGACATCCGGTGGGCGTCCGAAACTCTTTCCCAAATATAAGTGTACTTCCAGGATCAAATCCTCGGATCCTGGGTCCTGGATGACTCCTGATCCCCTCCGGAGATGCACCAAGGCCTATATATGGTACCTCGATCGCGAGCCATTGGATGTCGTAGATGAAGACAATTCTCCCATCAAGACACTCTACGTAACCTGCGGTTCAATCGTCGGCCAGAGAACGCGCAGGTACTTTGACCCTGAAAAAGACGAAGAAAAAATGGGAACATGCAGTATGACGGAAATTATTCAACTTTCATGTCATGCTGACTTGTTACCTTTTCAGTACTCGACCATGCTGCCCCGTATGCCGCATCATTTATATGGCAATGGCGCCCATTCCTCCTTATACATGGACTGTTCGCGCTTGCCAGTAGGTCCCTCGAGACCATGGACATGTTGTTCATAAATACGTTCGTGGACATGATGCGCTGCCTCGACGCGGAATTTGATACGGTGGTGGACTGTATCGCGAACGGTACTATTCCAGATTTGGACGGGATAGCCGAAGTCCGGCGTTACCTCGAGGTCAGTATGGACTACTAACATTCAAACAAGAGTCTGAACCTTAATTAGATGAATATTTTTCCGGACCCAGAACGTGCGGAAGAACTCCGTCGTCTCGGTCGTCCATGTTCTCAGCCAGGCTGGTGTGCTCGCGTCTGGCCAAACTTGCGTTCAGTCACTGCCACCGCTAGTGGTTCCTTTGCGTCATCCATCCCAATGGTAAGTCCGTCGGCCACATGTCGTTCTCTAACCGTTCACCGTGTTCCTGTGCAGACGCGATGGTTCCTTAGTCCTGACACGGACATCCTCTCTCACGGTTATGGAAGCACGGAAGCCTACATTGGACCGCCTTACAACCCACTCGAGTTGAACCAGTACAAGCCAAGTGGGGATATCGTATTTGAATTCTTAGACATCAGCAAGGTTGATTCAATCAGTTCCCTTGCACAACCTGTGGGTACTCTCGTGAGATCAGGTTTACTTGCTGATTAATGTCATAGTGGGAAGTTGAGCTGGGAAGACAGTACGAACTCGTGCTCACCACTGAGGATGGCTTATGGAGGTACCGTCTCGGGGACGTAGTCGAGATCTCTGGGTTTGATCCAACGGACGGTGTTCCCATCATTCAGTTCGTCGAGCGCCGCAAGTGAGAGTTCTTGTACACCAACATGCACTTGCTGATTGAGCGATGGATAGCGTGGTGCTCCGATTCCCAGTTATCATGGTGACCGAAAAAGAGTTGCAGGCTGCTGCGTTGTCCATGCTGGCCAACGTAGTCAATTGGACTGCGACGATTGATGATCGATGCGTCCCTAGCACGATTGGCTTCTTTGTCGAGCTTTCTGACGACCAAGGTATGTGTAGCCTCCCACGGATCTGTTATCTCGCTCACGAAACACGCTTGCTACTGGACATCCCACAGACTCTGATCAATCTGAACTTGCACTTGCACCAGAACGTGCACTCGATCACCTGTCACGACTGAACCCAAATGTCGTTTGGGCCCTCGCAGACGGTTTGTTTCGGAAACCGACTATTCGGCTCGTCCGACCTGGGACGTTTTGCGACTTTTTGCAGCTGAAACTCGACGAAGGTAGTCATAACGTCGGTCAGATCAAGGTACCCATCGTCCTGCCCAAGGCTGCGTACGTAACGTGGTTTTCAAGTCGGGTCGTGCAGGAGTTATGAGTCTGGTCGCAAGTCGTGTGCTTGAGTTTCGCCTGTGGGGTATGTGACTGGTGGTGCATTGATGGGCTTAGAGTTATGATACTGTTTCGGTGACATAGTCTGATGTAGATCATTTCGTGCATGCTTAACTTATTTAATATAACTACGCCATACGCGCACGCCTCCGCCGTCATGCATACCGTCCCCGCGCGAAATTCAGTCACAAAACGACTTAGATATCAATATCACATCTTACATCTCTACCTGTGTACAATATTTTCTCTCCTTCACCTTGCCTTGGTACGATACTCTACTGACGACATAGAACTCCCACGTCATAGTCTTTACTTTATTCCGAACCACTTAGCCTTTTCTTTGCATATAAGCCCTGTCCATAGCACTTCGAATAGTCAGTCAGTTTCCGACTCCACATATCAGCCCGGGCACTGAGACTTCTAGCTGCGACGTACAGCGACAATGTCGACAATGACAGATATCGACCAGGATGCCTCTTCCCTTGCGTACCTTGAAAGCCTATGCGCCGTCACCCTCGGCGCTGCGAGCTTGTAAGACGCTTCCAGACGAGTATACATCACACTGTGACGTGGCACCCCCATTTTTAATCTCTGCTTTGCCACTACACTGCATGGAACCAAAGCTAGGTACGTGCGGGGCGTTGAATCTGGCCAAGGTTTGAACAAAGACACCCCTCGATCTTGAACCCGTCGACGCGTCGTTCCGAATGGATTAAGCATGTGTAGTGGTTGGCATCGTGCAGAGACGAGACGGCGTTGGAGGATATCTAGGGGTGTATTAGCATCTGCGCCCCGAGCTAAGGCCCTAGGAAGATACAGTTGTCGTGTGAATGGACATTGAGCGATCATTCCACCGACGGCGCGGGACATGCAGCTCAAGTAATGAAATAAATACTGACCACTCATATCTCCCGCTCGTTGCTGGCAATCGCCCTCTACAACTCTTGGTATCATGATCCGTGCCTGGTGCCTGTGGAGGGTGAGGGGGGATATCATAAGGGGTAAGAGCGGACATACGGGTCAGGGGATGGAGCAGGGCCAGGTTGTGTGTAGTGTTGCGACTGCACATCTGGAAGAAAAGGATGTGTCCATGGTGAGCTGGCGGGCGAGGACGACCTGGGTATAAGAAGGCCGTCCCATGATTGCTCACAATCTATATGTCAGCATGGTGGTGTGGAAGGGTAAGTGTGATTCCAGCGGAGCGCCTTTGCGTTCAATGAACCGCTGCAGATGGTCCGCAGCGCGTTTGGATGATGACGGTGATGAGATTGGACCTGCGCGACGTTCGGCAGGAAAGATAAAACCAAACGGGCTAGCTCGAGCGCTGCTAAACAATTAATCAGCAATGTCCATGACTGCATGCGATATATAACACCTGAGCCAAGAAGATTTAGTGGACTTGACACGTCGACAGTAGATTCTACTTTGCGCCCATGTCCCTTGAGATGACATAGAAAGGCTGATGCCTGGAGTTGGCAGTTAACAGAGATGGTCTATGCAGCACTAAAGTTTCGCAAGGAAATGTCCAAGTATATGACTTGGGCGCTCCGTTAAATGTGCCAACCAGTATGTTAGAGACCACGTATGCAATGTACTTTCAAGGTTCACGTGAAACAGACGAACCGCGGGAAGTTCCACGGCGTGGCATATTGCCAATCACGGTGTTCCACTCCTTCGAAAACCCTGTTAATGGCGTGACTAGAGCACAGCGTTGGTAATCACGTCACTTAGCTCTTCTCCAAGGCTGCACTTTTGAAGTCGTAATTTGCCACCTGGATCCCAGCGCCACTGGAGAAGGTGGTGCACCCTCAGACCCCCGTAGTGAAAACTCTCACTCAGCCGCCAGATACGTGTGCGTCAGTAAGGGGAGATATGATCTAGGTTTCCTAATTCCGAGGATGATGTTCCAGCTGTAGGTTGACCCGGGATACGGCGTGCCGGAGCAGGGCACTGTACAGAACTAAGGAAGACCGCTTGGAGATAGAAGTCACAGAACCATGAGCTGACAGTCTGTAAATCATTTACCCATATTATTATGCTTGAATCGTTGGATCCTACTGACATTGAGCTGAGTCACTGGAGTAGATCTAAAGAAGTTGTGTGGTGTCCGAAAAAGGAAATCCGCTGAATATGTAATTCAGTAAGCTCGGAGTGGTGGTCACTAGTCACGATATATGCTATATTGAACGATCCTCCAACAATTCATTTATGCAAAACCATTGAATATGACCAGACGTGTTCAGACCTCCGACTCGGAAATGCCATGGGGTCGTAATGGCGTGTGGGTATAAAACGAGATCCAGTTCTATTAGGTCTCCTAATAAATCGCCCTCTTACTCATACCGCAGTCATTCAGCATGTCTCACAGTGACCTCGATCAGACTCAGAACAATTTCAAGGTCGCCGCATTTAATGGAATACAACTGCCAAGCTTTCCTCTGCTGGTTCGGTTTTTTTGGATTACTTGCTCGTCTCACTCTACTCACCTTGATCCGACCAGCTGCCAGACAACCCTGAGACCATAACAGCAAACCTCCTACTTCTGATCGGACAAGCGCAAAACCCGTAAAAAATCCCTGTCACCCGTTGTGCTCCCGCACACTGCGATCTCGACGACACAAATTTATATACCAACTTCTTATCAAGCATCTACATGCTTTTATCATGGAGTCCAGGTGCGTCATCCCACTCGAGGGTGTTCGAGAGCCAAATGTCCTCAACCATTCGATACACATAGCCTCGACAGACGAATGGATAGCCGGCATCCAGTTCTTGACCCGCATTGGCCAGGCATGCACGACTTTGCCTCAGGAGATGATCGCGCTCTCCGACGTGCTCGGAATTTCGACCTTGGTGGATGCGCTCAACAACCACGTGGCGTGGGGTGCGACAGAAAGCAGCGTCTTGGTTCATGCCCACACCGATGACGCTGAGGAATGTACGTCTCTGCGCACGTTTATGTTACTGCGACCTTACTTGTGGCCCTATAGTCGAGTTTGGCGAGTCGATCGCGTCCGAGGGCAAAGGTGAATACATGCTTGTCGAGGGTCTGGTCTTGACGATAGAGGGAGAGCCCATCGCGGACGCTGTCATCGACACTTGGGAGGTAGATCAGTACGGTGCGCAGCTGCCATCGGACATATGCTCAACTACATTACTCAAGGTTGAAAATGGGTATACGACACAGACTGCCGTGGGCGACTGCGTACCGCAAAAGATGGCGGCTTCTCGTTTCGTGCCGTCTATCCCCCCCCTTATGCCACTCCAAACGACGTGCGTGTTTCATTCTGTCTTCCGGCCTACTCGTGAATGCTGATCGTTGATTGAAGCCACCCATTAGCGAACTGATGACGTCTCAAGGCCGTCATAACACGCGTCCAAGTCACTTGCATATGATAGTGGAGGCACCTGGTTACCACAGACTCATTACGGCATTCTATCCAGAAGGCGATCCTTGGGTTACGAGCGACCCTGTGTTTGGAGTCAAG
>JBBPKJ010001282.1:0-11662 GCA_038089195.1 Brasilioporus rufonigricans | reverse complement strand
TATTCGATGTGAGTATGCCTCGCCTAAAAACTTAAGTTGATGCACGCACAATCATCCACGTCATACAGACCTTGATGCGGGTCGTTCGGGTCATATATAACCAATGGTCCTCTTAGCCCATCACAATACTGGCCCGAAACATGGGAGTGGTACCAGTATGTACCCGTTTGATCCGATGCGTTAAACTGGTGCAAAAAGCCTTTGTTTGGCTTTAGAGGGCACTGGGTAACACCCGCAACGCCATCAGCCCAATTCGACCCTCTCTGAAATATCCCGTGCCAATGCTACGATTATTCAGTACTCAACACGAACTGAAAAGTTTTATCACACTGACCACGCTCGTGTTTGTGTCCATTGACGTGTCACTGAGGTCATTGAATAGATTGATTTTGAACTCATCGCCCTTCAGAAACAGGAAGAGTTAACTCAATGATTCTCAAGTAACGGAAACCAAAAAAAAAAAACCTCACTTTGTTGGCAGTGATGAGCGGTCCCGGGAATATTCCTCCCGCGAGTACAGTTCTGAGTGGCGTCAATCCAACGACCTAAGCACGGTAAACACTACTCACGACCGAGTAAAACCGTCCGGTGAAATGTCCTCGTTAGAGATGAGCAATGGCGATACGGGGCCAAGAACAACAGGTGAGCTTGGCACTTGACGCGTCGCGGGTGGACTAGCGAACACCGTGGCCACAGATGAGCAGACCAACGCCTGCACCAGAACGCGATGAAGTGTAGGTTGCATGGTTGAGAACCACGACGATCAACCCTTGTTTGGGTGATGGGAAGTAGCAGAGAGAATGAACGGTTTGATGGTTCCAGCGCCCATTCTTGGTGGCTTTTAAACGTCGCGAATAGCGCTTTCCAATTCTTCGGGTAGCGAAGGCGAAGATGACATTACAGAGATTATGGTATAACGGTCAGGGCTGGCCTCAGATCAGTCAAGGAGATGCAGTGTACGGCAGTCAAACGACACCTTTTGTATCGAGGTCAGCCCTCTCATTGGCTCGTGAGCCATCGATTAGAATTTTTAAGCGGCCCGAAAAAACGTGTTACAGCATGAGTTCCTTTATTAGGGCAGTTCAAGACTTTCACCTTGCCCACCTCAAGGCTGTTCATCGTACCTAAGGTGAGTTGTCCAAACTTGGAGCATAGAACTGTACTTACCGGCACAACTGAGGAGTGTGAACGAGGGTGATAGTGAATCAGTAAGGCCCCGTTGAAGCCCACTGGATACACAAATGAAGTCAGTAGTACTAGTGGGGTTAAGTCCGTGTTCTGAGGTTCGGCCGGGTTTCAATATATCACCTTGCAGGGAGGTGTATGGGATAAACGTCAACATGCACAAACATCACCACTCCCTGCTTATTCCCTGTCATATACGCACGCTTCCCCTGTCTCATAGTTTCTGTTCGTCTTGTCCCGCGTTCCTTCGTTTGCATACAGTATGTACAAAAAGTAATGATGTCGCTGAACTGCGTGTGTTGGCTCTTCGTAGCAACTAGTATCACGACACGTCAACAAACACTAACGTAGTACAAACTAGGTTCTAGCAATTTGTCGGCAGCGCCCGGTGACCCGAGTTCCAAAACGGTGTGCACATCCGTACAAATGCGACAAATTGCTCGGGTCCCTGCCAAGAGAAGAAGTGTCTTGTTCCAGGTACAGTCAACTCACTCTTGACAGATACCCCTCCGGAGAGGCTATGAGGTATCTGTTGCCACGCGGGGAATTCGAGAGGTGATTAGGCCCTGCGTGGCAATTCTGGATCAGGATGACCGTGATCACACGAGAAGCATCGCTTATAAGTAGAATAACGGCCATCGGTGTCACCTCCCTAAAAAGGAAAAATTAGGATTCATTGTTGTTCGGCAACTCTTTTGCAGCTGAACCTATTGGGCCGATGTCAGCACACAAAACAATTCCTTTAGAGAGGTTCTTCCAAATAGAAGGGCGTACATGCTCAATCCTGGGAGTTTGCTTAATTCAGCTACTTCCGCTGATGGAAGGCGCCCTCATGAGCTATTAATTGCCGAACACAGCGGGTGGGCATAGTCACTGTAGTAGTAGGTGAGCTTCCCTCGATCGACGATTCGGGATTTCGGTTCTTTGCTGTGTTTGCAGGTCCCTTCCTCGTCCTACAAGTGGTTTCAAACGGCTGTGTCCTCTCTTCCGGGGCTACCGGGGTACCCCTATCGTCTCCCCCTTCTCCTTCTCACTCCTGCTCCTGTTTCCATTGCCATTCGTTTCTATGCCTGATGCTCTCCCAACATTCTCAGCCTAACCGGAAATTAATTCTTACCCACAGCGCAGGAACCGAATCTGCCAGTCAGGGCGACTGTGGTACCACAGACGATGACTTAGGGTCTCAGCCTATCTGGCTCCGAGGTGGATCCATCCACATATGAATGTCGTCTACATAGGTCGTCAGGCCAGCAAGGGCAGAACATGATGAGCAAGTCTACTGGCATCAATATCTTACCAAACTTCATAAGTTATGTCCATCATGCTTCTTACTTACAGTGACTAATATACTCCTCCAGGGCATGATTGACGACAAGGTACTTGTCTATTTTTAGTTTCATCCCCGGACTTGTTCGAATGTTAAATTGGTGCGATGCTTGTTTAGCTTCGTATCTCATGTCAGCGAGGCTAGTAGAAACACTCTCGGTCACGTCTTAAGCACAGCAATGCAACTCTCCTCTCCTCGTCTCTCCTGTGTACCTGTCTCTCTGACCGGATGCCAAATAGTTTTCATGCCTTGTCCGCCGGCCCAATGCCTATGGTTTCTATGAAATCAGTAAGGTGCATCGTCTCCACGTCACGCAATGCCCTGTCTTGATCATAACGATCATGTTCCGTCTATAATCTCGTTCTCCTTTGTCCTTGTTTGCACATATGGCAGGGCGGAAGCGTCCTGACGTCGTGTTTTTGGGCAAGTGACAGACTGAATGTGCCTGACTTTGTTTAACGCTTTTGGAACACAGCTTTCGCATCATCACAGTTACCAAACCTTTTGATCTCCTCGTTGACCTGCCCAGCACCCCTTACACACAAAGGCTCCGTTTTGCAAAATCCATCCTCACGTCAATCCGAACGCGCCAGACCCTCCGAGTCCACATTCTCCATCTCAAACTCGACGACCAAGGGTCTCTGCATCAGCTTGCCATCATTTATCAAGCACTTTATCCCCCCCATAGAGAGTGACGAAGATTTAAGCATCTGAGCTGTGTGTCCGACTCTGATCAGCTAGTCAAACCCACTTTTTACTATGTTCGGGTAATACCCTGGACCTTATATCACAGACTATCGTGCATCAATGATCCTTGAACCGTGTTTCGTTCCCGGCAAGTGCTTGGCACGGGTAGTGTTGACGTCCAACGCTCATATCATTCATACAATAACATCAGCAATAGTAATTCGTACACTCTGATCTACTATTGTCCGAGTCCGAGGCCTTGAGGGATGATTGGCGACCTGGATATCCCCCCTGGGTCATACAGCAATGCTCCCTCGATACTGCACGTATTCGTTGTCCTGCAAACATCGGACAACAAGTGACTGGTAACGTTTCAACGATCTGTCCATGTATACGCATTGAAGTCAAATGTTAGTCAATGCTCGCGGTCGCCGGGCATCAGTGAATGTGACACTCCGTTCTCATAGGCGTATCAAATACGAACAAGGTCGACATCCCCTTTGCCTGATATTGTCTCGACTTGGACGTGCACACGCAGACTATCTGATTCTCGAAGATGGTCCGTTTGGAATGTGTATAGTCAAGCTGCGGGATTATGTACACGGACTCGGAAGACGTTCGTTTCTTCGTCTTGACCGAGCTTACAGTGCTACATAAATCTGATATCCCATTCTGATCCCGCTAGATCTCATTTTCGCCCCATGTCCATCGCACTTCAAGACCAATCGAATATAGAGCTATGCTTGAGTCATTTTCGAGTCCCAACATCTTTTCCAGTTCTACTGAAACTGAGCTGATTTTGTTTAGTGGGTAATCGAGTGACTTAGACTGATCTTGAGATGGGGATTTGCTTCTAACCAGCTTAATGCCAGTAGGAATGTACAGTGCACGAGATTCCTCGTTGTTCTAGTTTCCTCGGAGGCTATGGAATTCAGCCAAGAGTATGTTCAAATGTCGGTGGTGCTTCAAGTGCTGATGGATGACTGTAATGAAACTGCGACGACTTCTGAGATTGAGCGGGTCAAAACGGGTTGCAAGTAAATTGATTAAACAGTAGTCACCACCCTGCTGTCACACCTTGATGTTTTCTAACCGCCGTCTATCTCCCAGGCTTAAGGTGTTTACTTGTCGGGCAATTAGAGCCTCTACAAGCGGGTCTTCCGTCAAGGTGAGCTGTTCGTGCTATCGGTACGTTTTGTTAACTGTTGAGTCGATAGTCCCTCCAAGGCACCCTTCGTGACCCTTCGTCCCCATTTCGCAAACCTCCTGCGTTCCCAGACGAACTTTCCATCGAGTTATACACAGCACAGCGATTTCCGATACTCGACGCACTAGGTGATAGTTCCTCCCAGAATGATCAGCTTGACCCCACCGTCCAAGCACGCGCCAAGTTGATGTCCCTCGGGTATGAGGCAGGCTCGCTTTGGGAGCAGAGCATTGTTTGGGGACATCAAGATGCTTTTAGGTATGATCACTATTGCTCCCCGCCCCATATACTAATCTCCTAACAGACACGTGAATAACACTAATTACCATAAGTCTGACTCATGCTCATACTAGGACAAGTAAGCATCTAACCTTTGCCCATCAGTGAGATTCTTCGAGTCAGTAAGCAGTCGATGTTAGAACTCCAGGCACGTCTAAGTCCACACTGCCCAGGGCCGAATACAATGGATAATCCAAGTGGGGAATCTATTAGGCGGTAAGGAACGTGCACAGGCCATGCTCTCAGGGCAGGGCGTCTCCATTATACTCAAGTCCGTCAATGTCAACTTTAGACGACCCGTCACCTTCCCGGATACCGTACGTATATTCCGAAGCTTCTAGCGCTTTCTGAAACCAACGCGTATGTGGTTACTCATCGGACATAAGACAATCGTTTCGTCGAGTCGTACTCAGTTCACATTGGCTGGTGCAGCTTGTTCATACGCCCAGAAGGCAGTCGTGGCAGACTGAAGGCGTACTTGTGTGGTACGACTATGACAATCTGAAAAAGTGCGATCCAGGCGATGAGACGTGGAGAGTGCTCAAGGAGGTGATGGGCTCAGAGGTGCGAGACTGAGGGCGATGAACGCCAGGGAATAATGGCAGGTAGGGCATACGTGGCCTGTGCTGTACAAATGTGCTAGATGGTAATGGAAGGATCGTGGAACGCAGTCGCCGATTAGATAAGCACAGACTTCACGGCCGGTGTTTGATAAAGCTTGATGTGAGTACGCGCGTCCTCTACTTTCGTCACTCACGCACTTCTTTCTCCTCGACCACCACCACCACTCGTGTAAGATTCTACCAGAATGGCTGATCCAAGCGGCGCACCACCACAACCGGGCCCGAACGACATCTCGACTGCCATCCTCCGCCCAAAGAAGTCGTATGTGCACCCTTCACTTGCATATCCTTTCTGATCTGACGTGCTCCGTAGTCCAAATCGTCTCATAGTAGACGAGGCGTCTGCAGATGATAACTCTGGTAAGCGTTCCATCGTTTTATAGAGTGATGGTCGTTGTTTAAATGCAATTACAGTCGCGACCCTGAACCCCGCAACGATGGAGACCCTCTCGCTATTCCGAGGTGACACCATCATTGTAAGGTATACACTTCCAGCCAGTTTCATCTCACCTCGTGATGTTCACTGTTTCATACAACCTACAGGGGAAAGAAGCGCCGCGACACAGTCCTCATCTGCTTGTCTTCGGATGACGTCGAGGAAGGGCGCATTCAGTTGAACAAAGTTGCGCGGAACAACCTACGCGTGAAGCTAGGCGACCTTGTCAATGTCCACCAATGTCTCGACATCAAGTATGGAAAGCGGATACATGTCCTCCCTTTTGACGACTCCATCGAGGGTCTGAGTGGTAACCTGTTCGAGGTCTATCTCAAGCCTTACTTCCTGGAGGGTATGTTTTTGAAACGGTGTTGATTGGACAATTCGCTTATCTTGTTGGTAGCCTACCGCCCCGTCCGTAAGGGCGATACCTTCCTTGTACGAGGAGGTATGAGAACTGTTGAATTCAAAATTATTGAAACCGACCCCGCCGAATACTGTATCGTTGCGCAGGACACTGTCATCCACACGGGTATGCATAATATACCCTCTCAGAGCCATGCGCTTGACGCAATCCTCAGAGGGTGATCCAGTCAAGCGCGAGGACGAAGAAGCAAACCTTAATGATGTTGGTTACGATGACATCGGTGGTTGTCGCAAACAAATGGCGCAAATCCGTGAACTTGTTGAACTCCCCCTTCGTCATCCTCAGCTCTTTAAATCCATCGGTATCAAACCACCGCGGGGTATCCTCATGTACGGTCCTCCAGGTACCGGTAAAACTCTCATGGCTCGTGCGGTAGCGAACGAGACTGGTGCATTCTTTTTCCTGATCAACGGTCCGGAGATCATGAGTAAGATGGCTGGTGAGAGTGAAAGCAATCTGCGCAAGGCTTTCGAAGAAGCAGAGAAGAACTCACCCTCCATCATCTTTATCGACGAAATCGACTCTATAGCACCTAAACGTGAAAAGGTTTGTCGAACTGTCTGCTCCATCCGATGTATGTATTCATGTGTTCCTAGACGAACGGAGAAGTGGAGCGCCGTGTTGTGTCCCAGCTGCTTACTCTTATGGACGGTTTGAAGGCACGATCAAACGTGGTTGTCATGGCTGCCACTAACCGACCCAACTCGATCGACCCCGCACTCCGTCGCTTCGGTCGTTTCGACCGTGAAGTCGATATCGGTATTCCAGACCCAACGGGACGTCTGGAAATCCTTCGCATCCACACTAAGAACATGAAATTGGCTGATGACGTTGACTTGGAGCAGGTGAGCACGGGTATTAGTTATATTTTTTCGGAAATCTGAGCTTCATCGGGCATGCAGATTGCGGCTGATACCCACGGTTACGTTGGTTCGGATATCGCTTCTCTATGTTCTGAAGCCGCCATGCAACAGATTCGAGAGAAGATGGATTTGATTGACCTCGACGAGGACACCATCGATGCCGAAGTCCTTGACTCCCTCGGTGTCACTATGGACAACTTCCGATTCGCCCTTGGCACTTCTAACCCCTCGGCGCTCAGAGAAACTGTTGTAGAGGTACCGACCGTCACATGGGACGATATTGGTGGTCTCGACAAGGTCAAACTCGAACTCCAAGAAACTGTACAGTACCCTGTCGACCATCCCGAGAAGTTCCTCAAGTATGGAATGGCACCATCAAAAGGTGTCCTATTTTATGGTCCACCTGGAACTGGTAAAACATTACTTGCCAAAGCCATTGCAAACGAATGCAACGCCAATTTCATCAGTATCAAGGGTCCTGAACTGCTCACCATGTGGTTCGGTGAATCCGAGGCTAACGTTCGTGACGTCTTTGACAAGGCACGCGCTGCTGCACCGTGTGTCATGTTCTTTGACGAGCTCGACTCTATTGCCAAAGCCCGTGGAGGCTCAGTGGGTGATGCAGGTGGCGCTGGCGATCGTGTGCTCAATCAGATCCTCACTGAAATGGACGGAATGAACACCAAGAAGAACGTTTTCATCATCGGTGCTACTAACCGCCCTGATCAAATCGACCCCGCACTATTACGTCCTGGTCGATTGGACCAATTAATTTACATTCCACTCCCCGATGAACCATCGCGCTTGTCTATTCTCAAGGCTCAGCTCAAGAAGTCCCCTATAGCGGCCGACGTCGACCTTAACTTCCTCGCCAGATCGACGCACGGTTTCTCGGGTGCCGATTTGACCGAAATCTGCCAGCGTGCTGCAAAGCTCGCCATTCGAGAGAGTATCGAGGCAGACATAAGGCAACAGAGAGAAAAGCGCGAAAAGGAGGAAGCTGCCGGGGAAGATGCCGATGCCGAGATGGACGAAGAAGAAGAGGATCCGGTGCCAGAAATTACTAAGGATCATTTCGAGGAGGCGATGAAATACGCAAGACGGTCTGTGTCCGATCAAGATATTAGGCGGTATGAGATGTTTGCTCAGGTACGCTTTTGAATATTTTGCGTGCGCGTCGAGTTTTCTTATGTCTTGTGCTTGTCAGAATCTGCAACAATCGCGTGGCTTCGGGAACAACTTTAGGTTCCCGGAGGGTTCTGGTCCTTCTGGGTCGACATCAGCGCCAGCTGGGAATGCTGGGTTCCAGGACGAGGCTCAGGAGGACGACTTGTATGCTTAGAGGTAGTGCCTGCAGGACTGTAGCGTCAGATACAGACTCGGCTCGGTGCTTTGGCACTCAGGTTTTCCTCTTACGCTCGTGTCCCTTGTAGCAGTCTGTTTCTTTTGTATGTGACAATGAACGCGATCTAGACGAATGATGCGGCATAGAGGCATGGGCCTTGTTGACGGTCGTAGTGGCTCGCAACTCGAGCCTTGACGTTGAGAGGAGAGAATATTATTTTCATCTAGCTACTGACAAGGCATATTCTATGTCTATGGAGCATTCTACCTATGAACTTGAGTCGAGACTACCGGCGAGGGCTCGAACGAGGTCTCAGTTCTTCGTACAGGAATGTTAGGTGCTCGACGCCGACGCCGACTTCCCTTGGGCTCTAGACCGTCGAGCGAGGATCCGCTGCATGATGATGAACATGGTACATCCGAGGGCAGCTGCGACCTGTGGGACCAAGGTTGACGGGTGCACGCAAAGATAGACAGGTGAACGAGCCGAGAGCTAAGAGCAAAAGTATAAAGGCGACGTACCCCGTTGAAGACGGCGCCTCGCCACCAGACGTAGGCAGGCGTGAGGAGCGCGCCGGATATAGGCGGACCTGCCAGAGAAGGTCCAAGTCAGAAAGGGAATGCGTGCAGAGAGAAGGGGTGGACAAGACGCACCGACGAGACCGCCAAACGCTAGAAAGGGATCGCATCGTCAGCTGACGTGCGAGCAGGGAAGACGGGGTGCGTACCCATAAATGCACAGGCGATGCCCATGCGGACCCTGTCGTGCAGGCGTCGGCGTGTCAATGTCGAGAAGGGACTTTGGCCGACGACTCACCCTAGCTCGGAAAGATCGGGTGTGAGGAGTGTCATCACGGGCGTCCACAACGCCAAGACTACAGCGAGTCAACGCGGCAGTGAGCAGGGGCCATCGTAAGCGTCCAACCTGATTCCAACGCAAAAGACGTACACATCCCAGCGAAATAGCCATACAAGAGGCCAAACACGACGATACCGGCCACCGTGTGCAGCCCAATCATCCCAAAGAGAGTGACGCTACAGCAGCATGTGGAGATAATCAGTACGGTAGGAACGCTGAGGTATCCAACGAGCACGGTACAGCTGAGCTGGCCGAAAAAGCTCGCAGCGTTCATGATCACGAGCTAGATCCTAATCGTCAACTCAGGTTTGAATTGATAAATAAGAGGGGAACGCAACTGAGTAAAAGGAAAAGGTGTTGCCCAGGTCGTGTTGCATGGCGTCGAGCTGGAGATAAAACAAAGGATAATAAAACGCCACGACGAAAATGCAGAGGCTACACAGAGTCAAGCGGCAGGATCATTGAGAGGAAGAACGCAACTCACCCAAGACATCCAAGGATGAATGCACTATCCCGGCCACACTTTTTGGCGGTAGCGAGAAAGTTTGTACGAGATTCGGAAGGCTGCAGCCTCGTTCTCATCAGCAAACAAGCGATCAACAAGAGCCCGCTGACGAGGCCTGCGCTGGTGCGAACGCCATTCGCGAAGCCGAGTCGGCCATTGATCGTGTTGTTCAACATGATAGGGTGCACTACAGCACCGAGATAAGCGCCAGAGGAGGCAAACGCCATGACTTTTTCACGGCGCTTGTCGAACCAATGGGACACCACCGCCATGGAAGGAACGTACAACAGTCCCGCGGCGACCCCAGAACCTATACCTTGAGCGAGGAAGACCTTGACATCCTTGTCAATTCGGTAATCAGAGCACCCAGAGTCATATATGCGTACCTGGTAATACTTATCTGGACGAGCCAGCGAAAGCATGAAGATGGAAAAGGCCTGGAGCAAGGATGCCCCATAGAGTAAGTGATAACTTGATGTAGACAAGGTCAAAACGAGAACGACAATCCGCTGTGTTGGCGCTCACAAATAACCGCGGTCATATAATCTGCCCGCTACAAGCCCGCATATCTCGAACAGGAAGGCGTTTGTGCTTCCGATCCAACTTTGAAGCACGAATCAAACAGTGAATTGTGATCGCAAGTTCACCGACTCACGCGATGGTGGAGGATGTCTGGTTGGTCATGTACGTTTGAGCATAGAAATCTTGATAAGTGGTTTGAGTTGATGATCTGACTGCCAAGGTGGAACGAAGAACCCCATACCTTGGTACACCCCGAACGACATCGAGTATCTAAGGGTCCCGATGAGTCACTCGGCCTTCGATTGTGCTTTTGAAATGACTCACCCAAACGTGCTGAACTGGACTAGAAATCTGTTGAAAAGTGGTTGGGGTTATCGCGGAGGAAATAGGGATCTGCAACGCACACCCCGATGGCGGTTGCCCACCCCGCCCATCCGCCATCTGGAAAGTCCTGCGACGCATCCGGCCCTGCTTGCTTTCTTGAATGAGATTCTGACGTGGGCTCCGATGAACTTTTCCCTCCCCCTGTCGGGGAGCTCTCCGAGGGGGCCACTTGTGTATCGTCTGATTCATCGTTGCTCATCTTCGATGTCGAAAGGCAAGACGAAATGTTCCTAAGCAGTGTCGTCGCTTTTAGACGGAGAGGAGTTGACCATGACTCGGCTCGTCAGGTGACGTCACCGTCAGAGCGTGCAAAGCGTCAAGGCCGATGTCCCGAGCTTTCGAGGCCATTCTTCACGATCCGAGTACTTTTTCAGGCTACTGGATTTCAGTGTCCTACGTTACAAATCAACGTTGCGGAACCCGAGATAATCCCAGATTCTCGAAGCCGTTTGATCATACTAGGGTCGCGTGATGCAAGGCTTCTGTGTCCTTAGCGTGCACCCCCGGTATGCGTCTACCACCAATTCGTTTGAATCGAACGAAGCAAATTGCGCAGTTAATCAAAGTCAAGCCTTAGTGGACGTATGCCTCCTACGTCACAGTATCTCCCTGTTCTCTAGATGTATATACAATAGACCTGTCGTCCTGTATCCCTCGTCACAGTAGTACTTGTAGTGTGGTTCACCACCAAGTAAAATCAAAGGCGACATTGCATCGCAATCGAACCCTTTCATCGAGAGTCCATGATGCAAGCCTCCAAGACTACTGCACCTCGATCGTCTGAGTGTTCTCGATCAACTCCGTCAACTCTACCCTCTCCTGAACTCGAACCATAATCAACGCGTCCGCAGCAACCCGCCTATAATCGACGCGCGACACCGGTTCGAACAAGAGCGCCCCAAATGGCTGCCCGAGACGTACGACGAACCGGAGCGCCTGCATCGTCTTGTCCAGCATAGCCACGCCCGCCATGAACTCTTGGTCGAGCAGAGGGCGGATCCAGGGATGAACGAG
>JBBPKJ010001281.1:0-11662 GCA_038089195.1 Brasilioporus rufonigricans | reverse complement strand
AGGCCCGGCTGTACTCCGATCACGATCCCCAGTTTAGGAGATGGTTTTACCAGCACCGTGCAGACCGCTCATTGCACTGACGATTCCCTCGTAAGTTTACTCACTGTCTTGAACCGACCAATGAAGGCGGGGAGCAGCGGTGCTAATCATCCTATATCACTTAGAGTGGATTGATCGACCTCATCCTGTAAATCGCTGAAAGGCGCGACAGTTTCCAGGCATTTCCCGTGTAATGACACGTGATTGAATAAATCGATCGTCCCGTGTTATGTAGAAATGAAATCGGCTCGGAGTATCTTTAGAGGATCGATCGCAGTGCATGACAGCGGCCCGCTAGTTCGAGTGGGTGAAAAATAGGCGACTCTCGCAATTCGTCGAGTGCAGATCGTTCCAGAGTCAATATTGAGTATCGAGTCGTTCCAGGCTCCGACTCCCGTGTCTATGTGCCAGCCTGATTGCCGCAGCTTCGGATTCTATAATTGAACGCATCCCCGGTAGTTTACTGTTTTCACTCACCACGCCTGTCATTGAAAAGGAAAACCCGAATCGGTTGCGATCTTGGATTGTCGGCGTAACACTAGTTACACCTTTGCGCCCAGACTCGGAAGTGGTGTCTTATCGCTGGAAAATTTCTGATACGTCAGTCGCCGAAACCCCGACTTCGACTTCCGCCACAGCTCGCCGATTCCGCGAACTTTGTTCGTTGTCGCCACGACAACTCGAACGAACCCTGAGAAGCCAGATGCCAGAAAAGGAAACACCTACTTCTTCACACTTGCTCCTCCGACACCCGGGAAAGTATTACTGGCTGGCAGGGACGTCGGACAACGAGTCGATCCAGTTGGAATTTTCATCGTGTCGTTCAAGTCATATTGAGGTTCGTACTTTGGGTCATAATAGCAGTGTTTTCCGCGCAACGACCTCGAGGGTGTTGTCCACTTCTGCGCGTTAGGACCGTACCCCAAAATGAACGTGGCGTCCGACTTCAGATGGCTGTACCCCAACAGTTGTTTTCACCTCAGTTCTGTACCTGCAAGCCGCTTTAGGATCAATCAATCAGCGGCTCTGTGGATTGCATCGATGGGCGCTGATATGTATGTTCCTCAATCCATGGCGGGCGACCGTTTCACACATCTAGAGAGGGCGGCCGCGTCACGTTTGAGTTTCTGAGGCCTTAACCAGACTGCGATTAGTCTGAATCACCACGTTTCCTGAATTATCCTGCTAGTTGGGCACTCAGGCTTATAGATGTTTCATGTACCTCCAAGCCTCTGAGGGAACAAAGTCGGCTCGGCGCGGTCAGCTCGTCTACGTCGGCCTGGGTACCAATGAGGAAGTGATGACATGGCATACACGGACAACACGGCGGTTCTTGTGAGTTCCAGGACTCACCTGCTATTTGTTCTTCCGTTTCCCCCCCTTTCTGCTCCTTCGCACTGATGAGATGACGACTGGGCACCCGACCTCGTCGCAACAGGCATCTCTTCTCGACCTAACATTCTGCGCACAAAGAGGTATGTGGCAAGGGGAAAAAGAACGAGTCCTCTTCGTCGTCGTGGTATAAAATAGCCTGTCGCAGAACGACTTGCCATCAGGAAAACAGCATCCCATCGCATCTCAACGATCTAAACTCACCCTTTTCGACCCACCAAAAACATGAAAACATGTACGCCCGCTTCGCTACCCTCCTACCGGTGGCTGCCCTCGCTGTAGTCGTCGCCGCTGCGCCTGGCGCGCTCGAAGCTCGCACCGGCGGCTCTAGCTGCAACACTGGCCCGATCCAATGCTGCGCGAGCACGCAAATGGTGAGACGGCGATGGTTTTGCTGGCTTTACGATAGCGTTCTTTGCGCTGACCACGGTTTGCATTGCAGGCGGACCCCACGACGCTCAACGAGCTCAGGGGTCTGCTCGGGCTCGCTCTTCCCGATATCGCGGGTCTCATTGGTCTTAATTGCATCCCGATCACGGTCATCGGTGCAGGAAGTGGTTCTACGTGTACCTCCCAAACCGTCTGTTGCACTGACAACGACTTCGTGAGTCGACTTTGTTTGTCTGAGTCAGCGAGTGATGGCAAGCATGGCTGATCATCATCCACCGTGACATAGAATGGATTGGTCAACCTCGGCTGCACCCCCGTCAACCTCAGCTTGTAAAGAGCTAAAAGATGTGAGATTTCCAACCGTCACCAGAGGGCGGTTCTTACTTCTCCGTTTCCCCTTTCTTGGTCCGAATAAGGCATTTTGATATATACAGGCATGTGATTGGATGAATAAATGGACTGTTGGAATTTATAGTAAATAGGTCTGAAGGGAATGCCGACGAAAAAAAGTCAAGACTTGGCCGACCTCCAAGTACGGGCAAATGAGTGATCAGCAGACGTCGCATGGGAAGTGAGACATACTGATACTTCCGCGTCAGCACCAACTTATCATTCATGCTTTGGAATACATGTGAATTATGAACAAGTTGATCAAGCCACAGGTCGGACATTGAGGCCAAACAATGATCACGAGTATTTACCTGGAGCATTAATATTAAAAGCACGACGAATAGCGCACCCTACGTAATGTATCTCCTGGTCTACTGTTCCTATTTGCCGTATTCCCAGTGGAAACAATCCTACCACAATCCATGTTACCACCACACGGAAACGGTGAAAAAGAGACGTACCACACAGTCGACTTCTTCCTTTGCCACTGGCACCGGCAACTTTATCTTCTTGGTATCCTTGTCCTTGTGCTTGTCCTCGTTTCCGCCACCCCACCAGGGCCAGTTCATTCGCGATACGTTCTTGTCTTCCTTTGGTGGAGGTTCATCAGCCCACTCCAACTCTTCAGAAAGCAGGCGTTCGATGACTTCTCGTATACCGTGTGTTCGGATGTCTACTCCCCATTTTAGTTTGGTGACCGTGTCATACAGTGCGACCTTGCCGAGATGACACCTGTAGAATCAGTCCGTTAATTCTTACTGGATCAAAACTCGTGAACATATAGAGTACTCACCTCGTCTCCATCGCGTAGCCACCAAGTGCACAGGTAGACGTAACGCCGTTGCATACCCCCATGGCTATCGGGTCTGCGGTATGAATCACGTGAGTAATATGTTGGGTCGATGGCTTTGGAGGGTGTTAGCACTGTATCAGCTGATGAAGCACAGACTCGGACATACAGGAGAAGGCAGATGCAATCGACTAGCAGCTAGCTTTTCACCCGGTGGTTCGAATGTCACAACCGGTGCACCAAAAGTAACACCTATGAGTGACGACACAGAACCTCCCAACGAGTGACCTATAATTCAATGAGTACTTTGTACGCCTGTAATGCCAATCGGGTACACAAGAGCAAAGTGCATACCAGTTATCCAGATGTCAGAATTCGGGTACATGAAAGCAAGATCATTATATAGTTTCTAAAAGGTCCAGCTGACGTCAACGACTCGGATCAACCAGGAGGCTCGCTTACCAGTCCAACTGAATAATATAAATCGTCGTCTTGCAGTGCGGTTTCTATGCATTCTTGGCTACACTTCCCCGAGCCCTTGTAGCATCCGCAAACCGTGGTCCACGTAGGACCTACGCGCGCACAACAACAAGAGAACATCATGTTATCGTTGATCTTATCCTTTCGCACCGTCGGACCACCACCGCCGGCAATCCAGCCAGCCGAGGTACCTTTCAAGGAGATGATCACTGTGGAATTGTCGTTCGAGACGAAAATGTGACCACGAAGGCCATCATCGGCAGGTTCCCATCCGATGGGGATCGTCTGTATGTATAATGAGAACGCACTGGAGAAACATGATGATTAAGAGATCGACCTGCCTTGTTGAACCCATCGACGTGGTACCAACCCCCTTCCGGACTTGCCACGTAGGCATTATCACACATCTTTGCAAGGGAGAGCAGCGTTTCCTTGTGCGTCACATCCGGACCGAGGACCTCTTCTGGGTACCATAGAGTGGCGTCGTTCTGTCCGTGGCGCATCGACCGAAGGCGGGCGGCATGAAAGGCGGCAAGCGAGGAAGGTCGATGTGTGACAAGGCGTGATGTGTCAACGTCGTAGGCGTAGGGGTCTGCAGGCGTGCTCAGCGAATGCGACAGGAGCTGAGACAGACCGACGTCGGAGAAGATCACGCGCGATGTGTTGGTTACTGCGTGTTGGTGTCGGAGCTGAAAGGACAGGCGAGGCGTGCGAGCCTGCAGGGCGTCCTCTTGCAAGAACAACGAGGCAAGCAATAGACGAAGTGCGACTGGAAATACGTCGAAAATCATGGTCCTGTATATGGTTGCTATGTACATATGAGTAGGGCGCAGTCGTGGTCAGTGTGAATGCTTGATGAGGTCTGCGGCAGAATCTCAAGTGAGTCGTTGATTATATAATCCTCTCCTCCTCTGCCAGCGCCATCATCAATTACCAACTGGAACTTGAACTGGCAACGTTCGAGTAAGAGCCTGTCACTTTAACGCAGGTAGGACTACTCGATCAAAACATGTCAGAAATTTTGGCTTTAGAGTCTCAAACGACTGGGTCAAGTGTATAGGACCCGTGTAACCACTGCACCCAAGGCAGAAATGGCCACGGAGGACTGGATAGCTTTCAAAGACCAGCTTGTCCGAAGTCTTTCTTCCATATTCTGAAGGGGCCGTCTAGTTTGCAACAACATCGGTTTGGGTCGATCGTCGACCTATCCGACCGTTGACGACCCATGACCTATAACTCGGACTCCGCCGGCCGGACGCGCCCGACGCGACCAAAGCGACCTTTCGTGTCACCTGACCGAGTGGCAATCAGTCTCGATTGCGACGACCGCATAACATGCTATTTTTTGCTGGAGGTGACATTCCTTCGTTATCGTCTTTCACCAACAGCCAAGGGGAATGTTTCTGCTCCTCTATTTCCTGGCGCTGGTCGCCTGCGAGGCCTATGCAGCCCCGGCTAATTCAAGCCAAGCCTTGATCCCAGTCGACTCCACTAATTTGTCCTCACAACCCACTCTGTATACTGACCCCTCGAGCATTGTTCCTGTCCCATCTACTCTATCTGTCGTTTCAACCTCGCTTTTGAATCCCACTGAGACCTCGTCCTCACAGCTTACTGAGTCAAACGGCTTATCGAGCACCGTTCCGGTCACTTCTCCGTCTTCTCTTCCGTCTTCGCTTCCCCTCTCTACCACAATCACGCCACTTCCTACCTCCACTATCTTCGTAACTGACGTTATAACCGCTTTTGAAACGACTACCATCGATGCGACACCGTCTTCACCTTCCATCATCACTGTCGTCGTGACCGCAACCGCAACTACAACCCTAACCACGACCCCATCTCCTACTTGGGACGACCATACGGTATGGGCCGCCCCACCACGAATGACCGACCTCTCCACGTTCAACATCACCAACTTTTCAAGCGGCCGACAAAACCTCCACATCGTCGCCGAAATCCCTTCCGAGGCCTTTGCCCCCACTGCCAAATTCTTCCAGGATCCCTTCCTCTCGCTCCCCAACGCTTCCTCCACCCAGTCTGCGTTCCTACAGCTCGTCTACCCCGCCAAATCGGTCAACCCGGGCAACAAACCCGAAGGTGGTGCCGACTTTTATGCCACCCCGCTCAATCTCGCCGGCGCACGCAACGTCACGCTTGAATACAGCGTCTTCTTCCCCGCATACTTTGACTGGGTCAAGGGGGGAAAGCTGCCCGGCCTATTCGGGGGACACACGGGATGTTCGGGCGGCGCCTCGGCCCAGGACTGCTTCAGCACGCGGCTGATGTGGCGTCCAGGGGGCATTGGGGAGCTCTATCTGGTACGTCCCTTCCCCTTTCCGCGTCTCTCGCTCCCTACATCGCACCGAATCGAGTTTACTGATTTAAAATGTGCGCCCGTTGGTTCGTAGTACGCTCCAAAGGACAAACAGACCGACGCTCTGTGTGCGGACGTCCAATCGGTGTGCGACGCGAGCTACGGGTTCTCCGTCGGCCGCGGCGCCTTCAACTTTTCCGCGGGCGACTGGACGCACCTCGCGCAACGCGTCGTGCTCAATACGCCTGGACGGAACGACGGCGGGTTTACGCTGGTGGTCGACGGACGACCGGTGATCGAGCGGACGGACGTGTTTTATAGGGACGTCGTGCAGGCGACCGGGAAGAGCAAGTCGATGGTGCAGCCCGCCGAATTTCTTGGGCTTTTCTTTAGGTGCGGTGCATCCCACCAGTGAGCGCGTCAGGTTGTGTTCATTCCCCCCTCTAGCACCTTCTTCGGAGGTCACGGCAAGGCATACGCCACGCCAAAACAGCAGTTTACTTGGTTCAAAGACTTTGCAATCACCCGTCACGACTAACGTCCGACGCATCCTGCAGAAAGAAAAACTCAGGGGGTGCAAGGGTGTATACAGTAGACTATCTCATAATGCATATTAGCTCATAACGCATAGCATCAGGGAGCTACACTCAGGTCCTCTCCTAGCCAAAATGCACTCTAATAATGCATAAATCTCATAGTGCATTGGTTTTTGTCGCTCCCGTTGCTATGCATTATGAGATAGTGTACTGTACTAGCTAATCATTAAAACCGACGAGAAAACACAGCAAGCACGAGCCCGATCAAGAAAGCAGCCACGAACGCGATACCCTTCAACGGCCACGTCTCCACCGGACCCATTTCGACCGTCTCCAGCAGTAACCTTTCGAGCTCCTTTGCCATCGACGCCATCCCAAAGACTGACTCCGCACGCTGCTTTGACCGTTGCGCCAACGATGCTCGCGCTGACGCGTCCATGCAACATATTTCCTCGAGTACATCCGCCCAAACGCCAGGATCGGGTGCCCGGAGCCAGCCTGTTCGCTGGTCTGACGGCTGGTCGATGATGCTCTCCGTCGGCCCACCACTATCGCACGCCAGAACAGGCAGTCCACAGATCATGCCCTCGACAGGACCGATCCCAAAGTGCTCGTTCGCGGGCGTGTACAGCAGCGCAAGCGTAGAAGGGCATTTAAGGAGCGCGGATCGTTGGGCGGTGGTAAAGTTCAGAAGGAAGAGAACGTCTGGTCCGTTTGCGGTAGTTCCTGCAAACGAGGGTGCAGTAGTTTTGGATTCTGGAGGCGTGATAACGTTGAACGAGAGGTTACTTGATCGCGCACGTTCGACGAGACTGCTCAAGGTGCGAATGTTGTCCTCGAGACGAGGGTCATAGCCACCTATGAGTGATGAGCAGAAACTCGGGCTAGCAGAGTACGCGCAACCCTACCGGCGAGGACGAGACGCATACTGGATTGCATCGAGTCCTTCCGAAGGAGAGCAAATGCCTCGATCGCAAGTGCCGCATTCTTTTTCGTCTCGAAGCGGTTCAACGAAATCAACGTCGGTCGCTGTCTTGACCAACATGTGAGCGGCATCGAAGAAAAGTGTGCAGCCCGTCTTACGATATGATCTGGGCGACATCTGGGGCTGTCCAGTCGACGAGTCCTTGATATGCCTTGATGTTGATACCTGGATAGACGACTTTGGGCGTCTCAGCAATGGAACTAAGATGAGCCTTGGTAATGCGTGCGGTGAACTCGGAATTGGCGACGAGCGTGTCGGCCTGTCCTACAGGGACACGCAGGTAAACGACCTTTCATTCCTACGACGCCACACAAACCACGTACGTGTCGTCACCTCCTCGAGCCAATCCATCGGATAGCGATAGAGCGCCTTGAGCACGCCGACCTCGTTCTTTCGAAACGCGCCTTCCACAAAAGCCCCATGTGCGAGCAACTTGTCGGGGAAATGGCAGTAGAAGAGGATGCGCTTTCCAGTGAACGTCCGGAGGAGGGGTATACACGTCGAGAGTTGGTCTACGAAGAAGACGTCGTGTTCGAGCGGCGCAGAACGGAAGAGGAACTGTGTCAGCGTGAGATGGAGCTGTCGCGCGTGTGCAAAGAGGATGTGGAATTTGCCGTGCCATGCGCGCGGGAAGGGCGAGACGACGTGGTGTACGCGGAGGGTGCCTGTGGAGGGGAATGAGATGGGGGTGACGAGGACGGGCGTGTAGGCGTGTTACCATCCCGTGTTTCGTCGAAGCAGTGGTCTGGGTCGTGGTGCGAGGTGTAGATGTCGACGGTGTGTCCGAGCGATTGTAGGCCGAGCGCTGCATCTACGACCAGTCTTTCGGCGCCGCCTGAGGTGGTGGTTGGGTGTGTTGTGTGCGATATGGTAGGTGGAAGAACACACCGATTCCCAAGTCCGGGTGTATGAATGCAATGCGCAGTTTTGACGGTGTCATTTGGAGCTCAAAGATGGTCGAATCCCCAGGGAAAGCACTGAGTGGACAGTCTGTTTTACGCACAAAACGTCAAGTGGAAAGGTTCAGATACAACAGCGCGTGTAACCAACAACGTTCCACGGTCATGATCCCATCAAAACTCGTCTCTCTTCGTCCTCATACGCGGCTCAAGAACATCGACCCTTAGCACGCTCTCCAAACTCTTCAACGCCTGCACGATCTCGTCTCTCTGCGTGCCATCGTTTGCGCGAGGAACCGTAAACACGAGGATGTCCGACAGCTCGCCAGCTTGCTTGGCGTATTGGAGGTGGTGGAGAACTGGATGGGCGCTTGCGAGGGTGGACGGGTCGGAGAGGAATGGCGATGCGCTCGCAAAAGTGATAGCGAGGTTTACAGACGATGCTTGCATCCTAGGTCCTGACCGTTAAATGTGTTGATCCATTGACCAGCGACATCCAGCCTACCGTGATGAACGAATTCAGTTTACTTCTTCAAGTGAAAGTGGATGACTTTGGGATAAGAATCAGCTTGTCCTGACCGCGTCTATCCACAGCTTCTGGAATCCCATATATGCGCACATTCAAGAACAGAATGGCCACTAGTACCAATTTTCGTGTATCCGACCCCCGGATTGGAGTTAGACTATATTCAATCCGGAGTAGTGCTCGGAGGGGAAATAGGTGGGCGTCGATTGCCATCCAAATGCGATGTGGACTAATCCACCAACTTGGTTGCTAGTCCTGGAGACGCCTTCCTTTGTCGATGCCGTGGTGCTTGCATAGCCCATTCATGCCCGACGATCCTCCTGGGCATCTTAGGATGGGGACGCACTGGTTTCTGTATACTGTTCATCAATGACCGCCCGCCATTCTTGAAGCCGTTCACGCTCTCAATGTCCGACCTGTGGCTTGATTAACTTGTTCATAATTCACATGTGCTCCGCCGCATGAATGATAAGTTGGTGCTGACGCCGAGGCATCAGTATGTCTTACTTCCCATGTGATGTCTGCTGATCATTCATTTCCCCGTACTTGGAGGTCAAGTCTTAACTTTTTTCGTCGGCATTCCTTTCAGACTCATTTACTATAAATGCCAAGAGTCCATTTATTCATCCAATCACATGCCCGTATATACCAAAATGCCTTATTCAGACCAAGAAAGGGGAAACGGAGAAGTAAGAACCGCCCTCTGGTGACGGTTGGAAACCTCACATCTTTCAGCTCTTTACAAGCTGAGGTTGATGGGGGAGCAGCCGAGGTTGACCAACCCATTCTATGTCACGGACGACGATGATCAGCCATGCTTGCCATCACTTGTTGACTCAGACAAACAAAATCAACTCACGAAGCTGTTATCACTGCAACAGACGGTCTGGGCGGTACACGTAGAACCACTTCCTACACCGATGGCCGTGATCGGGGTGCAGCCAAGACCAAGGAGACCCTCGATATTGGGAAGGGCGAGTCCGAGCAGACCGCCGAACTGGTTGAGCGTCGCGGGGTCCGCCTGCAATGCGAACCGTGGTCAGCGCAAAGAACGCTATCGTAAAGCCAGCAAGACCATCGCCGTCTCACCGTTTGCGTGCTCGTGCAGCATTGGATCGGGCCAGTGTTGCAGCTAGAGCTGCCGGTGCGGGCTTCGAGCGCGCCAGGCGCAGCGGTGACGACTGCAGCGAGGGCAGCGACCGGGAGGAGGGTAGCGAAGCGGGCGTACATGTTTTTGGTACGTCGAAAAGGGTAAGTTTAGATCGTTGAGATGCGGTGGGACGCTGTTTTGCTGATGAAAAGTCGTTCTGCGACAAGCGATTTTATACCACGACGGCGAAGAGGACTGGTTCCTTTCCCCCTTACGACGTACCTCTTTGTGCGCAGAACGTTAGGTCCAGAACAGATGCCTGTTGCGACGAGGTCGGGTGCCCAGTCGTCATCTCATCACTGCGAAGGAACAGAAAGGGGGAAACGGAAAAAAAATAGCAGGTGGGTCCTGGAACTCACGAGAATCGCCGTGTTGTCCGTGTATGCCATGTCATCACTTCCCCATTGGTATCCAGGCTGACGCAGACGAGCTGACCGCGCCGAGAAGGACTCGGCCTCTTTGTTCCCCCAGAGGCTTGGAGGTACATGAAAAAATATCTATAAACCTGAGTGCTAGATGAGTGCCAAACTAGCAGGATAATTCAGAAACGTGGTGATTCAGACTAACCGTAGTCCTGGTTAAGGCCTCAGAAACTCAAACGTGACACGACCGCCCTCTCTAGATGTGTGAAACCGCCCGCCATGGATTGAGGAACATACATATCAGCGCCCGTCGATGCAATCCACGGAGCCGCTGATTGATTGATCCTAAAGCGGCTTGCAGGTACAGAACTGAGGTGAAAACAACTGTTGGGGTACAGCCATCTGAAGTCGGATGCTACTTTTATTTCGGGGTACGGTCCTAACGCGCCGAAGTGGACAACGCCCTCGAGGTCGTTGCGCGGAAAACACTGCTATTATGACACAAAGTACGAACCTCAATATGACTTGAACGGCACGATGAAAATTCCAACTGGATTGACTCGTTGTCCGACGTCCCTGCCAGCCAGTAATACTTTCCCGGGTGTCGGAGGAGCAAGTGTGAAGAAGTAGGTTTTTCCTTTTCTGGCATCTGGCTTCTCGGGATTCGTTCGAATTGTCGTGGCGACGACGAACAAGTTCGCGGAATTGGCGAGTCGCGGTGGGAGTTCAAGTCGAGGTTTCGGCGACTGACGTATCAGAAATTTTCCGGCGAAAAGACACCACTTCCGAGTCTGGGCACAAAGGTATAACTAGTGCCAGCCCGATGATCCAAGATCGCAACCGATTCAGGTATTCCTTTTCAATGACGGGTGTGGTGAGTGAAAACGGTAGCCTACCGGGGATGCGTTCAATTATAGAATCCAAAGCTGCGGCAATCAGGCTGGCACATAGGCACGGGAGTCGGAGGTATTGTCGCCTGGAACGACTCGATACTAAATATTGACTATGGGGCGATCCGCACTCGATGAACTGCGAGAGTTGCCTATTTTTCACCCACTCGAACTAGCGCGCCGCTGCCATGCACTGCGATCGATCCTCGAAAGATACTCCGAGCCGATTTCATTTCTACATAACACGGGACGATCGATTTATTCATTCACGTGTCATTATACGGGAAATCCCATAGACCTGGAAACTATCACGCCTTTCAGCGATTTACAGGCTGAGGTGGATCAATCCACTCTAAGTGATATAGGATGATCAGCACCGCTGCTCCCTGCCTTCATTGGTTGGTTCAAGACAGTGAGTAAATTTACGAGGGAATCGTCGGTGCAGTGGGTGGTCTGCACGGTGCTGGTAAAGCCATCTCCTAAACTGGGGATCGTGATCGGAGTACAGCCGGGCCC
>JBBPKJ010001280.1:0-11667 GCA_038089195.1 Brasilioporus rufonigricans | reverse complement strand
CTGACCCGTTGTTCATTCGACATTCATGTTCCCTGAAACACTCCGGCGAGACGCTCGTTCTACCGGTCACTGATTGAGAGCTGACTTAATTCTTCCAGGTTTCAACTCGAGGGCCGTCCATTGGTCGACCTCACAGACGACATCGATCGGGACTCTGCCATTCAAGTTGCTGGCGGCGCATTCGGTGATGTTTACAAATGTCGCTGCACAAACACTTCAGGGACTTCATCGCTGGTACGATGTTCCACTTTCGTACATCTACATTCTGTTCAACTGTGGTAGGTTGCTGTGAAGACATTGAGGTATTTTGCATCCGAAGATCCTCGAGAGAATCAGAGGAAGCTGGACCGAAGCAACAAGGTTGGTTCCACCTTCAGTCTGCCGTCTCATCCCTGAGCGCTCAATCTTGGTGGCAGGACCTCCGTCGAGAACTCGGTCTTTTGAGGAGACTCGAGCACGCTAATATCGTTCCGTTACTTGGGGTGACTCATGATTTTGGACCGGTGCTGGCGAGTGTACTACCTTGGATGTCAAATGGCACACTGCATTCTTTCATGAAGAACCAGGGCCAAACACTTACAGTGGTCGAGCGACTGAACCTGGTAAGCCACGAAGGGATTTAGTTGTGTTGGTGGTCTGATCGATCGTTTGCAGGTACACGGGATTGGATGTGGTCTGGAGTATGGTACGTTCTCGTCGATGCCATCTCGTATTATTTTTCTGATTCTATGGCTTGTGATAGTGCATTCGAATTCGGTGTTTCATGGAGACTTGCACACTGTACGTTTTTGTGACTTTGGTCTTATGGCATGCATATATGTTTCACCAGGGCAACGTGCTGATTGATGAGGAACACAATCCACGAATAATCGATTTTGGACTCGCATGTACAATTGGAAGGCTGCATCCCGGACTGTCGTACTTGCAACGGTTGTCGAGCACAAGCAATGTTGGAGCGGTCAGATGGGCAGCACCAGAGCGACTTTCTGGCTGTGAACCGCGTCCATCTGGGGACATATACTCGCTCGGGTGTGTGATGTTTGAGGTATTTGACTAGCCCTGATGTGCTGGCGACAACACTGAATTCCGTGTAAGGTGCTGTCCGGAGACATTCCGTGGAAAGACAAAACAGATTGGCAAGTTGTGGCTCTGAAGCTTGAGGTGCACTGCAAGGCCCCCGGGCGTCCGATTCACGGACTGGTGGAAGATGAGCACTGGGCGTTGATGGTGAGATGTTGGTCGTGTCCTCAACGACTGCGGCCAACTGCATGCGAGTTTGTAGTAGTGGTACAGACCTTTTTCTCAGCTGATAGTAATTGTAATTGTGGACGTGGTCAGGGGACACCAAAAACATGTATCCTTTTTTTTTTCCTATTAACGGGGGCGGGCTATGCTACTGATTCCGTATTTAGCCTGCCCGCTTCTTATTTCCAATTGGTGGTATTTCATCTCCACATGGCTGTCCTCTTGCCTGTCCTCGACTTCGTGGCCGGAACAACAACACTTGCAACAACCTACCTACATCCCATACTCACAAGAGCATCAATACTTCACTTCCCAGGGCTTCTCCCGCACGCCCCATCCCGCCACAAGGACTTCAGAGGAGGAATTCAGTGCTCTATCTCACCGTTCACTGGCTCATGTGATTTCTGCGTAGAAATACTGCCGCTTTCATTGGTAAGACCTGTTTATCTCAAGAAATTTACGTCCCGTGCCTCCGGTAGATCCAGGGTACGACATCTAAGAGTTCACGACCACTCAACCCTATACCGAGCACCTTCTAGCAGAAACCCGTGTTATAACACGATCATGATGCTTTGATATTCCCAACCTTTCGACTTCAAGTTTGGTTCTCCGGAGCATTGCAGGACTGATCTCAGTAACCACTTATCACGTTCGTGATACAAAAACAGCATCGCCTGCCGTGACGTTTCTGACAAGTGCGCATCGACGTGGGTTAGCGTTGGTGACAACCAAGTTTGCGCTTGCCGCCGGCATATCGACCTCGCAGGCTGACTCCGAAGCCGACCACGGAATCTGCAGCGTCCAGATACCGCAACTTGGAGGGATGGCTCAGTCGATTATTGGGGAACAAACCAGATTTGAACTCTCATTAATCATAATTAAGTAATCTATTGCCTCGAGGTGAAATAACATCCAATGTTTCACATGCTGGTTCCTTGTCCTTTAATGTCCTCGACGTGCTTCCCGTATGAGACAAACCACGGCAAAGTTGTTCGGCTTCCAATGGTATCGGCCATTGCTCCTCCACTTCGACAAGGTAGCGCGTATTGATAACTACGACCGGTTCCATCGGCGAAAGCATTTGAAGGGGCGAACGTGTCATGACGTCTTCAACCAGCGCAGTCAGAACTATGGGATCCATTCCCGTAAATTGCACATCCCTGCGTATTCCCATTAGCGAGGGGAGATTGACAATACTAATAGCCTGACGGTCAAGGGAGGTGATCAAAATACCGCGTGCAGAATGCTGTTTCCTTTGACTTGCACCTCATCGAGTACAACTGGATAGACTGATTCCCTCGGCTGTTTCGGCGATGTTGCATCCTGGTTATCCACTGAAGGATCAAAAGGTCCCGTTGAGATCAACATGGGCGAGACATCGTCCCCAAGCTGGCTTTCGAGGATCCATGTGCGAGTGTATTCATCTGCGTGAGAGGCACTCAAGGATACTTGCCAAAGGTCTTCTGTCCCCGCATCGTCTTTACCCGTGAATCGTACATTCTTCACAGGAGTTGCCGCGACTTGCGATCCTATGAGTGAGCTCGCCGCCATCACGGATGGTGTTCCTGTTTCACCAGGTCCAGGGTCGTCAACGAGACTCCACGGGCTGGATGCTGTAGAACTCTTGTCCAAGTCGTCTTGATGGACGTTGTTAACCATAGCTTCCCGGAAGTCTGGTTGTTCGCATTTTTCCGTCCGCTTATCGACATCATTTAGACAAGGTACCTGTGTCTGTGAGGGGGAAACATGAAGGCATAAGAGTGATCCGTGATTGACCAATAGAAGACATGCCAGTGGTTTCACATTGAGAGTAATGTGGTGACGGACAGAAATAATGATGGATGATGCGTGACGGATGAAACCTGCGGTGTGATCGGATATGCCAACTCAGTCGGCGGAAACCTTCAAGTTTGATCCTCTGAATTCCGACAAAACCGGGTGAGTTGGTTACCATGGAACAATGGGTGGTGCGGAAGAAACCCTGTCAAGCAAGGTAATGAATACAGTCGCGAGTTCCGAGTATTTTGTTATGAGCAATGACAACTCACGAAGGCTGAGAGTGGGAGAACTGGAGAATCTGCAGGTTATTGCCTCGTGTCAGCAAATACACACTACGGACAAAATACAACCCCGAAATCTTGACGCTCGCATATGCTAGCGATGTCAAACTTGCAATTGGTCGTTGTCGGAGTTCGTATTGACATTATTAGTAGTGTTACTGGCCAGCGCAGATCGCAACACAAACAGCAGCTGAACACCTGGCCCATTGACATTGTATTCCTCAGCCAGAATCATGGGCATATTTACCGTGTATTGTGTTGTAAGTCCAATCATTTGTTCCATTTTTCATTTTGTGGAGTAATAACTTGACATGATGGTGGTTTACATATCTACCTGATCCAAGGTATCGGGTTGCACTCCAGGAATTTTGCTCGAGCTAGCATCGGATCAACTAAGTGAAAGTTATGGACCAGTCGTCAGAAGCGCGATAGAATCCCTTGCAGACGAACACGAAAACATTTCTCAAGATGATCTTTGTGTCATTACACCAGCAGATCCTTCTGGCTACTCACCCTGGCCGGATGAAATCTTCCCATCGGATGGGGTCGACCTGCCTCCAGAGTCAGACATTCGTGTCATACCGCATTGTGTTCCAGGAAGGGATTGGTTTGTCGGCTACGTGGACGCTCCCCTGCTGAACAGGCAAGATGATGATGGGTATTCAGTTGCATCCGGGTATGCTTTGATGGTGCAGACATACGCGCTTGAGATCATGGCGCTCGCGACACACGGCCGGATGACGCCGTTGAGGCTGTGGCGCCTTGCGATCCAACAAGGATATCCAGCAATGTCAAGCGGTGATTGCCTCCTTAAAGGCGTTGACTATGGGGCAATTACGGGCCAGTGGGAGCAAGTTCCGAATTTGTTTCCAAGGTTTACAGAACAGCAGATTTTGGAGCTCGAAGAAATCGGAGACATCGAGGTTGTCAAACAACATTTGGTGTTGCAGGGATACTTCTGGATATGGATGGCTCCAGACCGGTAAAACATTCCTATCGTGTCGATGCATCAGGTCGGATATTGATTCGTGGTGGCAGCTTCCCAGTTACCCCGACAGAACTTGACGATGACCCACCAATGCTCCCTGACGTACATCCATCTGCGAGTCGTTCTGCGATCGAGAGCGTCCCTCCCGAAATACTGACGTTGATTGCTTCATCCCTACCCCTCACATCGCTTCTCGATCTTGCAAGCACTTCGCGGTCATTGCGCACCAGGATCCTTGGGAGCGACTACCTTGCATGCGTTTGGCTTTACGAGAACGCACCGTGGTGGATTCCTATGCCAATTCGAATGTCGAAGGGAGATGACGATGAGGAGCCACCAACCACGGATGACAATGAGGAACCACCAACTACGGATGATGATGAAGGACCACCGACCACGGATGACAATGAAGAGCCACCAACCACGGTCCCTCAGTTGTATCTCGCCTCTGAATGGAGTCCGGACGTTCACATGACTGTAGACTTTCCTGCTGGTTTAGATTGGGGATATGTCATGCGATGTGTACGATCTGGGTCAATGCTCAACCGTGAACGTATATGGAAGACTGTACTTAACATTGAGCATGCCGCAGATCTGGCCGAGTTGTCGAGTTAGATCTATCTTTTCACGCTCTTTCCTGTATGCTCGTGTAAAGCGTCTTTTCAGTCCGGTCACACTTATAGAACTGTAAAATACACCGTATCCGTCGTTCTCGTGCTTCCCATTGGCCTCCTTGGCTTCCTGGGCCTCTAACTCGACTTGGCGGGTCCGTTTTGTCGCCGTCGCCGTCGCTATCGCCCCTGATACATCCCTGGTACATTGGAAGGCTCTCCGTACGTCCGCTTCGCTGCCCGGATCGTCCAGCTCTATTAGAGCTCCATGAAGGCGACTCTGCAACAGAGAAAGCAGTTGCACTGGCACAATACTGGAAGCACGTACAAACGAGTTCCTGATCTCATTAGCGGTGGCGAATGAGCACAAACAAGGATAATCTCTTTTGAACACTTTGTCCACCAAGTTTCCTTCAGACCCCTGCCACCTTCCTCTTCGTGCTGCGCCAATGCGGTCATCGCCATCAATGTCACCGCGCAGCATCATGGAATCTCGCCTAGATGACAAGCAATGAACGTGGTTCAGAGCGTGGTTGCGAACGGCTTTCCAAACGCATATCGAACAGAGGTCAGGTCACGCTATTGTCGATTCACGTGTTCGATACGCATACAGATCGTCACAAACACACGATGGATTCTCCCTGACGGGCCCCAAAATGTCCAAGGATCGTGTAAAGTGATGTTTGACGATGAGGTCTCCTTGACCACCTGCCTCGTCTCTTAGATGCCCCATCGTTGCTGCATCTCGCAACCATACCTAATCCTGCAATCCGATGGTACTGGTGGACATTTCAGGCCCGACGAGACGCTGCTTGGCAATCGAGGAATGCGGGTATTGTGCAGTGCAGCGCTCCAGGTGGATAAGAGCACGACAAACCAGTGCCCTAAAAGTTCATGTCCAGGCCGGTACAGGACGCGCGACAGAGGCGATAGTGATAGGAAGGAGAGTTCGGTTGGGGAAACCTTGATTCCATCCAATCTATGCGGATGAACTGCGCCGTCAATGAGCAGGAGGGCAGGATTGGACACAGTGTGTTATACTAACTATTGTCTCGTTTGGTATCTAGGTCATCTTTGAAATCACATTCAACCGGGTTTTCAAGCTGTGAAGACAATCCATGTTATGAGTAGTGCTAGTACATTAAACATACGCCATCTTATCCTGTAAATCATGACCCAAATACCATTCAACTCATGTCGATGACCATGTCAACTGTGATCATACGGCAAACAAGTAGATACATGTTGAAATGTATTCCTAAAGACGCCGCTTCTTGTGAGGATACCCATCTGCTGTGGTCACTCTGAACTTCGGCTGATTTCCTGTTACCACATGGTTCCTTTCGCCTGAGCCCGCTGCAACGACCAGTGAAGTGACCTCATTATCGTTGCTTGCGAGTTCTGATAAATAGTTAAGCAACCCTAGACAGTGGTGTTATATATGCTGGAGAACATACCTTCGCATCGAACAAATTGTATGCGTTGTTGGTCGACAAAAAGTGCATCGTAGAGCGTGTTTGCATCCTCTGCACTCAGGCCAGAAACTCCTTTACTTCTATCACGAACAACGTTCTCTGGCCAATTGACAATTATGTATCCATTCTTCTGCAACTCTCCTTCAAGGGTGGACCACGGGAGTCGACCGTTGGACAACTTGAAGCCAACTTCACCTGTACGATGGTCAGCAGGTTGAATACATGCTTCATACAATGAAATGACTCACGAAGCATTTTTACTAGTTCTTCCTTGATCTTATCGATCTTGTGTATTGTTTTAGAGTCCCCATTCGATGCAGAATGAAAGACAGATATTGAAGATTCAATCTGTGTCCATGCCTGTGACAGAATGATCAGTGATGAGGATTAGGTTACGACTCGAATATTGGCCACATTTGGCATCTTTGCAGGTTGCAAGAATAAACGTCAAGATAAGACACGTACTGATGTCGAAATTGAATCGAGATCCGCAATCCTTTCCTGACGAGTCCGTGAGGTGTCCCATATACCCTGAGGGAAACTCGAGGGTATGAGGTCACGAGGAAGGTGAAGCCCTTCTGCAGTCACGAGAACAAACTATGAGATAGGCTTAGTGATTATACCTCAACGTAGATGAGCGTTCATACCAATTGACGTAGTCGCTCTTCGAGTATACGCTGGCGTTCGTCGGGGTTGAGAGAGCGATCTGGAAGGATGGACTGTATATCCGGTTCACCAGACGTGGATAATAATTCCGAAGAGTCTTGTATGAGGACCTGCGGGTGATTGATGGAGAACGAGTTGCACGCCAAGGCAGCCATGGAGAGATGATGACGAGTTGGAACTTGTGTGAACCCCTCGAGGTTTGGATGAGCGTAGGTATGCGAGTTAGAATTGCAGTTATTTACATCAAGATCAAGCTCTGGCACTTGTTCAGTGGCGGGGATCTGCAGAGAATATCGTAGTGGCGGATAAGAGAGAGGGACTTGCGCGCAGTGAAGGGTGTTGCAATGTGTGTTGGAGTTAGCAGGGGTTGTCTGTTAGGCGGACAGAGATGAGTGCGAGTGCTGAGTTACGTCTGCCAAGCATCGTTACCTGATTCTCGACAGAGTATAGCCAAGGGACCCGCCACTTGTATATTGTTCCATACAATGTCGCCGATGCCACGTACCGCCCAGAGGAAGAGAAATGCACTGCAAGGACATCGTCATCATGTTGTGGATGTAGTCCCATGGGACAACCAGATTTTGAATCCCAGAAACGAATAGTTGTATCCCATGACGCGCTTGCAAGGATCAACCCATCTGGTGAAAGAGAGAGGCAGGCTATCGCGCCAGCATGTCCCGTCCAAGCATCTCCAATTTGTGTTCCAGTGTCGGAGTTCCAACAGCGGATCGTTTCGTCGACTGAGCCAGAGAAGAGAGTGCTGCCATCGTGTGACCACAGCACACAATAAACCGAGTCTTCGTGGCTATCCAATGGACCGAGGATGAGTGCGCCACTCTTGACATCATAGACTCGAACGTCTTCTTCAGTGCCACAAGCAAGTTTCTTTCCATCGGGAGAGAAACACATCGACAATACAGGACTCACATCGATGGCATTGTTGACCAGTCTTCCTTGCATATTATAAAAGGACAGGGTCGAGCGGCCACCACTCACAATAAGTCGATCATCGGGTGAGATGGTAAGTGAGAGGACTTGTTCCGTATGTGTCCATTCTTTGAGGAGCGTGTGCGATTCAACGTCCCATGCTTTGATACTCCCACCCTGGCCACCGCTGATGATCTTCCTTCCATCCCAAGTCACAGCAAGGCTCATTATTCTGCCCTCGTGCCTCATCGATGCCCCTTCTTGCTCCCAACTCTCCAAGTTCCACACCCTCACATCTCCGTCAGAAGACCCAGCGACAACTCGATCGTCAGGGAGATACGCGAACGACCAAATATCGTCATCATGATTTGGGATTACTAGATGTGGCTGAGGCCCATCATTCCCAGCGTGTGGTTGTGGTTCGACGCTTGACATAATGGATTGTTGGCGGTTGGTCGTGAGCTGGGTCTGCTTATTCGCAAAGGTGGGTGGCAAGAGGACGAGGGAGGGAAAGTACTGAACACGCTAAAGTGAACCTCCACAGCTTACACCAGAAGCCTCGAGGCAGTGCAGTGATATTCCTTTAGCGCCCAATCTTGGCGATACGGTTGTTGTCTTCACGCCTCAAGTCACGCAGTACATACTACCACGATCTAGCTAGGTTACGAGTACCATTTCCATCTGATGAGGTCTATATGTGGTCGATCGATCTGTTTCCACCGTGACAATTCTTCGGTACGCTTCCTTCTGTCAACCTCTGTAAACACACTTGATGACCGGGATGATATTCCTAGGATGCATTCCAACTTGCACACGATGGTGTGAGTAATTCCTTCTGGTGTCGTCCGACCGGAACTACAATCCATTCGAAAACGGGTGTGGGTATCGAGAGACGTCAACATGAACGATCGGATGCAAAAACTCACTTGACTTGTCTGGCATCTGTCCTCAACAGACAACAAGAGATAATATCGTATCGGATTTGGAGGACATTGTTGGGGACCGGACGAGCTAGAACGTAGGGACAGTGAGTCCTTGGTAAGTTAGTACATGTGGTAACGACAGTGAGTGCCGGTGCAGCTTACCTCCAGTCGAATGATGGTAGACTGGAGGGAAGGTGCGGCGCGGCATAGTGCGAAGTAAGTGAGCGGAGTCCGTATATGGTAATCTAATGAGTGTAGCGTGAAAAAGGGTATGCATCTACTATACGACGGGCTGATCTCCAACAGACATATGAGAATGACTTAGCAAGCAGTCTGCCTGCTTTCGCAAGCAAAGATGACCAGGTGGTCAGAATAGACGCGACGATGGCGTGCCTCGTGACCCTTCCTACGTTGATTGCAGTCCAGGTGGGTGTTGGGGTGTAGCGGCTTGCGTCTCCTGTCGCCATTGCAGGTAATGACTACATTACTTGGATGGTGCACGCATTTGCCTGATGTTTTTTTTGACATTAGGTATACAGATCAGAGAGGGATGTACCCTGCCCCGATGCGAGCGCGCTTTCAACCTATTCCCCGTTTCTGCGATGGATAGGACGTACCGGATAGCTTGGATACGACAGTGGATTTCCAATTTCAACAACCTTGGAACCGACATTCACACCACAGCATGAAAACATTCGATGCATTGGTCAATTCCACGTCGAAGGGCGAACCTGGGTCGTTTTTCCAGGACGGGAGCGTGCCTGGGCTGAGTTCATCCAAGGGTGGACCCTGTCCTCCATTCTCGCAGATCTCACTACAGAAATAACAAACAAGAAAACACTGCCGGTGCGGTCTGGGACCTTGAGACACAGAGGAGACGAAAGGGTGATCAAGCCATTAAATTGTCGTGCCCATTACCGGTCTACTCATCTGCATGTTATGTCGCGACGAGTCTGGTAAGGTTTAATGGGGGTATTCTGAACACATCTAGTCACCTGCATTCAAACAACGTTATTAGCGACCCAGAGGGTGAGGGGTATTTCTGCAGTGATTGCAACCTGAAAGATCGCCAAATTGTAACTAAATGTATGTCGACACCGGGAACAGGCAGACCGCATGCTGCACCTCCCCGGCTATTTCTTCGTTCTCACTTGTCTGACTGACCATGGTTACATGCTTGGCTGGTTTCTGAGGGTGGAGTGTCGAGGTGGTATCTTACATTCGTCAGTCGTTGTTTGAGGATCTGCGTTACATTGATGCGGCTCTGGAATGGGAAAAGTACCCCGTCGTGCACTGATAGGTAGAACTATCGAACAAACAAGTCCCTAATATAATACCGTTGGCGGTGGCAAATTGGTACAGGCAGGGATAAACTCTTCGAGAGCCTTCCGTTTCGGGTCACAACAACGCAGCCATCGCCGTCAATGTCACCGGGCACACGGTAGAATGTTGTCCAAATGACCCAATGTAATGGATGTAATCCAGAGCGCGGTCGCACATGGCGGACGCAGGGTCTGAAACGCACGTTGAACAAACTTGAAGGTCAGGCCTTCAAGCTTCAGGTCTCGCAAATGTCGACTCATGTGTTCGGTACGCGTACAGAACACGCGACAAATTCTCCTCGATGAGAACAAAAATCCAAGGACTAAAAAGCGACTTTCACAATGCCATGTCCCCTTGACTGTCCACCTTGCCTCTGAGATGCCCCGTCATCGTTGCATCTCGCACTGTACTTGATCCTGCAGTCCGATAGTGCTGGTGGATGTGTCTGGCCCAACGGGATGCTGTTTGGAAATCATGGAATACTGAATACTGTGCAGCGGAGCGCTCCGGCCAGAGGATAGCGCGACGAACTAGTGTCCCACAGGTTCATGTCCAGGCCGACACAGGAAGTGCGACAGAGATGATGTATCTCGATCTGGCGCATTCGTTCCGTCTCCCGCTTCGTTCCTGTCGTCCATAGGACGTTCCTGGTCGCTCTGGAAGCCTCTCCATACGATCGCTTCACTGCCCGGATCGTCTTGACTGACTGACCTCCTCTGGCGAGTCCCTTCCGTCTGGTCGCTCTGAGCATTCGCGACTTCCTAGCATCCTTGATATGTCCTGACGCTCCAGCTCGACTCCGGTAAGATCGTTTTTGGAGCTCGGCTCCACCTTTCTCTCCCCCTTGAGCTTGACCCTTGGGGTCGGCTCATGCAGTTCGCTGCGTCTGTGGGGTCATCTAGCAGCTGTGGCTGCTCAGGTAAGTCGTCTATGGCATTTTCGCGTCATTCGGGACGGTGACTAGTCCATTTCATAGCTAACAACTTCAGCGTGACTCTCTGAGAGTCGCCGTTGGCGCTGTTCATTGCGCTGTTGTCGCTGCCTCGTCAATCGTCTCCACTGTCTCCCTGGATCTCTCCACGGTCCTTGAAGTCGTCCAAATTCCATGGTCGCTCGCTGACTTGTCCGTCACGTCAACGCGGTCTCACACCTCACCGACTGGGTTCACCGCCGTTTCTATACAAGCCAGGATCTGGGCCCCTGGCTCAGGCCCTAGGCCCTCTGACGCCCTATATGCAGGTCTGGCTCACGATATCACCACTCTCAATGAGATTGATGCTGCGCCCGCCCTCTTTCTGGATCGAGTCCTTCACCTCAGATGAAGATGATACGGACGAAGTTGCCGCCCTCCTGTAATTCTTTTTATTGGTCCCTTTACACCTATCGAGTTCATCCATCCACTGGTGTGACTGAACTGAGAAATGTGTACATAGTATCTTGGCGCAACAT
>JBBPKJ010001278.1:0-11673 GCA_038089195.1 Brasilioporus rufonigricans | reverse complement strand
GAGCGGTGTCCATATATGGTAGTTAAGTGAGTGTAGGGCGAAAAGTGGTAGTTATGTACGATACGACGGGCTGATCTCCAACAAGTATCACCATGCGCCGAACCACCATCCACAAGCGATCAAGGCATTCAAAAAAGTGCTCGTCATGTACCCCGATGACGTCTCTGCCCTCGTGCACACGTGTCAGATCTACCCTCGTTCTTCTCGATCCTCCGAATCAAGCGCCGATCTCGACCCCGACAAGGTCCTGAGCGCTGGTCTGCTGGGATACATGTCACGCTGCCCAGGATGGAACGACCAAGTCCCCGAGTTAAGGTAGTTGCAGTATTTCCTCTTTAAGGCGTACGTTTTGTGCAGCCCAAGTACGAGCAGCGCGAATGTCTGACGGCAGCACTACCCCCATACATGCGGTGGGATGATTTCTGTAAACGGATCGCCATCGGCTGGTCTTGTCAGAACCGTAGCGTGCGTCAGTCCCTTCCTTATCCTTCATCCCCTATTTAATACACTTCTGCAAACGGCCTGAACGCCGGCATCTGCTGTTCGCACTAACCGTGACCCTAGTTACCTTTTTTTCGATGGTCAGAGCTTCTGCTGACTGACTTACGGCACTTGGCTGCATCCTCTCCGCATGCAAAGCATGTCAGTAGTCTTATTGATCCGCTGTCACATAGCCGCATGCAATATTTGGGAGCGTCAGCTGCTACTGCGAGATATAAAGACCACGATGGAAGGTGGCACATCCATACTTATCTGGTAGGGTCGGCTTGCTGACAGCTGTCAGAACTTGGACAGATGGGATAGAAATTAACCTAAGCACAGCAAAAAGCCGAGGCCATGGAGGGAGGACCAGAGTAGCAGTAGCTACAGTGGAGACATTCAATCGTCTTCCCGCGCCAGGCCCGACGTTCCGAGATCAGAAGATGGTCGTTCTGGCCATAGTAACAAGATAAAGAGAAGGGCAGGGTGCTACTAATAGTGACGACACCCGGAATCTGATCCCATCGGATCAGATTTGGTGTAAGCAAGCTGGCCTCCCGAGAAAGCAGTATGGAGCCACTGGCACAGCGTTCCTCAGCGATAACGCCACTAGAAACGCATGTCATCCAGAAATGCCAGTCGAGTCTCCGACTTGGCTCCTACCGCATCCTCAGGCTAGCAAGCCTCTTGGCACCTGGCTCAGTACCCACCTCTACCTGTCATATCATGTTGTTTACCAAGCTGTCACTCATATTCCTGAGCATCATCGCTGTCACGGCTGCACTGCCGACGATCAGTATTGCCGATAACGTGGATGGAGTGGTAAAGCGTGACGCAGACGAGCCTGCAACAGCAGACTGCCCTGGGTAAGCGTGATATCCATCCCATTTGTATCACTTGCAAGTTCTTATGTTAAATGCAGCCGTTGTCCTGATCTATGCGGTTGTTGTTGTTCATGACCGAAAGGGGTGCTCGAACTCCGTGTGCATGGTATTGGTAAGAACGACCCCCTACAAACAATGTTAATAATTTAGCATTGTCCTACATGGTTACTCGCAGCGAAGTCGGCACTCCATCATCTGAAGTTTTACTTGATTCGTTTCGACGGTGAGCCTGCCACTGTGTCAGGTTAGTAGAGTCGCGGGAGGAGTTGGAGCGGGGTCACCATAATGTTGTGAACATGATGAATCAGCCTTCGACTTGATGACAGTCGGAAATGTATTTTGATCCAAATATACTGCGTTCTACCCAACTTTCAATGCTCGGGCATCATTTGAGTTGGCTTGGTCCATGCATCGCACTGCATGCACTATCAAGAACACACTATCAAGAACACACTATCAAGAACACCAGTCTGCTGTTTATGTTCGTTTGACATTATATCGTCAGTTCGTCAGTTACACGTTATATGCGTATATGCGTACTATGTGCCGTCGGTGGTAAAAGAAAATCGATAATGAAAAGGGAAAAGCAGGTCCTTGTGTAGTGTTGGTCAAGACGAGAACAATGCAATGAGACGGAGGAGAAACTTTCAGCGTGAACGGGAACCTACACAAGGAGATGATGAAATAATTTGTAAATAGCATACTGTCCAGAGATGCATCTACAAATCTACCTCGGAACCCAAAGCGAGAAACAAGAAAGAAAAAGTCGACAACAGCCTGAATGTGAGTATAGTCTAGATGCAGGTTAATCACCAGAACGTGCGCGGGAGAGCAACCGCGTCTCACCGTACGAGCGCAAACCCTATGGAAATGCAGCACGTCGACGTTCAGCTGGCCGACGCAGGTGGAACAGAGATAGGCACCATCACATCCACCAACGCCTTCAACTCCCGGACACACTCGTGACACCGCACGTGCACATCCCTCGCGTTCTCCAAAAGCGGCTTGATGTTCTCAGGCGTCATCGACAACTTGATCTTGGGAAGCCCATGCGGATCCTCGACTGGTTGCGGTGGTACGCTCCGCACCGACCCCGTCCGACTGTTTCCTGCCGGCATCGCTCCACGCGAAGGGGGTCGATGCGGGCTTGTCCGAGCGAGTGATACGCGGTTCTTGGGTCTGCCATCGGACGTAACAGGTCGTTCCCGATCCCCGTCTTCCACCTCCTCCACGTTCGACAGACGGGTGGAGCGCATAGGCCGGATGGATCGCGGCGAGGCCTCCACCTCCAACCGGAGCGCATGCGCTGCCTCTGGTCCGCGGCGAGGCGTCACGGGTCGAAGCAATGGCCCAGGAGCATGGCCTGAAGGATACTCGGAAAGGAACGACGACATCCTGCCTTTGCGTCCCTTGATGGTCGCGGTGCCTTCGATCCCCAACGCCCGCGCGGCGTCGTCCAAATCGACCGCCGCTTCTATCCGGTCCCAATCCTCTTCGTCACCCGTCATGTTGCTCCCCCGGCTGGCGCTCCGCACATCGCTATGGCTATCTTGCGACGACTCGCCTGTGAAAGAAGAAGTGCTACCTTTGTGCTTTTGTCCTAGCCTGAAGATCGATGCGAGCGAAGGACGTCGAGGAGATGACTTGTGGCTCAAAGGCGGTCCACTATACGGAGAACTGACCGGCATGTCCTTCGAAGACCGTACCGATTCCGGTCCAGTACTCGTCTTCGCTGCCCTTGGCGCCAAGTGACCATGTGGATAATGATGAGAGTGATGCGAGGAATCAGTGCTAAGCGAGACAGTGGAGGGGAGAGCGGGCACGGGTGGTATCGTAGCCTGCTCCGAATGATTCCGCTTCAGCATTCTCAGCATATCCCGTAACCCAGTCAGACCCATCCTTCCGCGTCGCTTCTTCTTCGTACCCTCCTCTTGTTCGGCACCTCGAGATCCAGACTCTTCAGAGGGAAGCGTGACTGTGCTGTTCATCGCATCACCCCATCGCCAGTTCTTATTCACGTTCTCCTCGAGGGGGTCATCTGAGGGAACCTCACCACTACTGAGCATATCCCGGAGCAGGACGAGCTGTCGTTGACTGAGATCATGTCGTCCGGTTGACGCGCGCCACGAGACATTTGGAGGACCTGACGTCGACGGCGATGTCGTGGTGCCACTCGCGAGCGTTGGAGGTGACTTGGACCCTTCGCCTGAAAGTGTTATAGCTCTCTCGCGGTTCTTCCGACGGTCGAGTTCTGCTTGCGTTGATACGATGGGGGTTGAGAGGTTCGAGGATGATCCGGGTACTGGATGAGAAGATAAGGGAGGCGCCCCACCGCCCAGTTCAATCAATAACTCTGCACATTCCCATGATATTTTATACTTGACGCTAATAGCATGAAGAGCTGCAGCGATTTGTTTGTATTCTGCAAACGTATTTGCAGCGTTAGACGATGTGGTGGCCGGTGGTGATGTATTGGAGCGTAGCCGGGAACCTGGACGGACTAGATTGAACACGTTGGGTGAGGTGGCACGAGATGGGGCAGCGCTTTCAAGAAAATTTTGTACTTCAGCGAGCAGGTGGTGGTAGGTTGATTGCAACTCTTTCAGTTCTATGATGTAAAGTGGGTATCACCACTTGAGGTGGAATACGGGGGAGAACATACTGTCAACACTGGTCGCAAACTGTCGAACCAAACTCAAATCCCTCTTGAGTCCGATCTGCGCCTGACTGATTCTCGCCGGAATTTTGAGGTCACCCAATGAGTTTCTTCTCAGCACGGATGCATTCGAAGGAGGTTGGCCAGGGACTTGTGCAGTACGGCCTAACGACGCTGACTGTGGCGATCCCGGTGATTTGGGAGTCGCTTTGTTTGATGCTGCAGGAGAAGCCGAAGAAGGGATCGAAGACATGGTAATAGAAGCAGGCGCGCTCGTCGATGGTATCATAAGCTCCGTGTCATCACCCATATTCAGCGCTATTGAATGGACCGTTGACATCCTATTGATCGTCCGTGGTGGCGATGGGGGATGCAACTCGATTGGGGGTAACAGATCAAGTGTATGGGCTTGGGACTGCGTCTGCATCCTTGCATCCTCGTCTAGATCTTGCTCTCGACCTTCGCCATCCGCCATATCACCATCACCTTGAAGTGAAGCGGTAGATATAGGGGGAATGGGAGGAATATCAACAGAGGATCTCTTTTTCTTTCCGCCTATAAGACTAATTTTGCGAATGCTGCCCATGAAGTTCCTAGAACCCTCTTGGATGGGAAGCGCAGGCACCGGTGGAAGATCTTCTGCGCTCTCCATAGGAGTAGGTGTTGAGAATACTCGCGAGGAAGACGCTCGACCGATTGAAGACCCGTATGATGCATGCCTGGTACCAACCGAAGCAAATTTATTGCACCCGGATCCAATCGCTAGAGCACCGTTGGGCACTTGCATCGACGACGGTCGTCTATTCGGTCCAAGAGCGGGCTTGCCCAGCCCCACCATGCCAGACGTAGAAGATGACCCATCACTGCTCGTATATTCAAGCGGTATACCACTCGCTTTCCGCTTCGACAACTTCCCGCCCTTGCTTGGCGTCGTAGGCGCCTGTCCACCTCCCATGCTCCCACTCACCACAACCCCAGGTCTCAACCGCGCTTGGTCTAGGCTCTTCTCATGTTTGAGTTCAGCCTGTCCCGGCGGCGGAGACCCAGCCCCGCAATGGGCGCCGCCAGGACGAAAAAACCATGTCGAACGCGTTCCACCAGGATTATTGGAATTGCGGTTCCGGCTAGAGGGTGTCTGCGCTTGTGCATGTTCGAGGGAGCTTGGAGGCCGGGGTGTGCCATCCTCGTTCACGATGGCTCCATTTGACGCGCCAAAGTCGTGCATCATCACCTCCGAGGGACCGGTGCTGGCCCTTTTCCTCCTGACGCCCCACTTCTTGACTGAACCGATACGTGATAAGAGTGGTGTTTTGGATCCCCCGCTGCCGGGGGTAGCTTCAAGCGAGGAGGGCATCATCGCCACCACAGGCGGTGAGGACGCTCTTTCTCTTTCTGGCGTTGAAGGTGGTAACGGGGGAGGTGACGAATCGCGCTGTTCTTCGATGAGCTCAAATACATTATTGTCCATATGTGGTGGTCGTGATTTTTTACGAAGACGCCGCCGTTCACGTTGCGGTGGAGAGGGAGGAAGCATAGCGAGGGATGATGCACCTGAGAGGACGAGATGCGACGTGGAATTGAAGTGTCCAATCGAGTTCCGACCCGACGTCGTCGGTATGGAGAAAACAGACACTGTGGGCGAGCGGGGAAAAGGATCGATGGGGGAAGGGGAAAAGGTTGGAGGAAGAGCAGGTACGGGTGGTGGTGACTGGAGAGAACTAGCGTATAAATGAGAATTTGAAGAGCCACTACGGAGCATGAGTGCAGCTCGCGAACGTGCGGTGACAGTCTTGTCCTCTTCCTTGTCCTCCGAAAACCCAAAATCCGCATCGTCCTCCTCGTCTGAAGTGTCGGCATATGCCTCTCGACGGGTACGCTTCATTACGGGGGTGTTGTCATTATCAGTCTTGCTGGGCGATGTGGAGCTTGACGGGTCCATGGGATCGTCAAAGTCGTCGTCCCAATTCTCGGGTTCGGTGCGAGTTGTCGGGCGTGGTGGTGTATGGTATGAATGGCGAGTTCGGAGAATATGAGCAGGGGCGTGATTAGGATATTGGAATGCATGATGAGAAGTTCGGTGAGCATGATGACGTCGACTAGGGGGAGAGTCGGCCTTGTCTTCGAAATCATCGTCCCAGTTCTCGGCTTGTACCTGTGTACCGCCATGCTTGGTTGGTGTAGACGGACCGAGTTCAGCCCAATTATCGAGCCTGCTGCTGATACCGCTCATTGCTCCTGTTCTGCTGCTTCCCGCTACCGGTGCCTTAAGGGGCGAGTGCCTGAGTCCATCTTCTGCATCCCAGTCCTCTGACAAATGGGAAGAAGGGACGGATAGACGGGGCACGAGAGGTGGACTGATGGGTGGTTCCAGTTTCCTGGCATCTTTAGGTTTTGAATTATTGATCGAGCTGCTCTGACTGAACTCGAAGTCGTCGTCCCAGTTTTCTGAGGAGACTGAAGTGATGTAGCGAGTGCATTAAACACGTCGATGACACGACCAGGAAGAGCCGCGAGTGAGTACGGAGAGCAAGTTCGTTAGCAGATGTCCACCACACGACAAGTTGAACCGACGATGCATACCTAACGGCTGAGTAGCCATAGCGCGTCAAGCAAGCACGACGAATGCAAAGATAGCCGCAACACGTTGGGCCCGTCGCACCCGTCGATGATGGTCGTGCAAATGAACGATGGCCGCGGTCGTCGTCGTCGTCGAGTGTTGATGTTTCGTGTGTAGCGAAGCCTGGAGTCGCTACAGGCACGACGTGTACGTTATAGCAGGTGACCTGTTTGCCCGTGTTCCGTCTGCTCTTGCAGCATCACCGAGATTCAAACCGTACAACTTCTATTCCTTCGCTCGTTACAGATACAACACGGTTCGAATAAAGATACACAATAACAACCCAAAGTTACCGTTTAGAACATATCCAAGTGTTAGGCCCATTTCCTATAGCGAAGCAAGAAGGAACGGGATGTAATAATCTGTACGTCTTGAAGTTTGTCCCATGCGATGTACGAGCGAGATATATCCACCCATTGAATAAAGAGTATTTAATTAGTTGTCGTGTATCGTTTCCGTCTTCCAGCATCGCTAGCTCTCGGGGAGAGCGTCGGGGATTCAACCACGTCCATAGGCTGGATATCGCAGGCTGTGGCATCCCAACGCCAGGTTTGCGGGAGGGTGAGTGTGAGTGAGGGTGTATGGAGATCCTGAACCATGGGCCAGTGGATCCTTGTGGGATGATGTGCTGTATTGGGCGGAGAAGAACTGGTTTGCAGGCTGTAGGGGGCTTCGAGAGGATTGGGCGAGGCGCGAGACACGAATGGTATCGGGGATCATGTCCACACAGGAAGACGAGGTGTATGCAGGAGGCTTTGGTAGTGGAAGTCTTTGAGGAGAATGGTGGTGAGGGAGCGTTGGAGAATGGGCGGGAGTGCAGGTGTCGCAGGTGTCAGGTGGGGTCGGAAACTCGTCTATTTCTGTAGAGGAGAGTTTCGGGGTTGGCTCTTCGAGGGCCTGTGGTGTCGTGGTGAGGGACGCAGAGGTGGCATGGGCTGGCAACGTACCCAGGGGTTGGTCACGAGGGGGACGGGGTAGCGAGGCCACGAGAGGCCGTCCAGGTCGCTGAATTCGGTCTTGACGGACTCGAAGGAGAGAACGAGGGCGCGATCGAGGTCCTGTTGGAGGTCGCGTGAACCCGCGGAGCTGTTAAGGGGGGTTGTCGTACCTCTGGCATGACGAGGGCCTCTTGGTCCCACTGGAGCTGCTCGAGCTCGAGCTGTCTGAGTCTTTCCATGCGGAGCCTTCCGCGGTCTGTAGTGAGTGGGGATTGCATGACAGTGGCACCCGTGAACCAGCCGGGCCGTCGATAATGTCACACTGCTAACAAAAAGCACTGCGGCATTTCCCGATCACAGTCCAGACGGGCACATCTATGCTTAGTCATCGTCACGTTTCACGTGACATCACGTGTGTGACTGGTCGCGCCAAACTCCGCTTCAAAAACGACCTCAACGCGTCTCGTTGAACGCGCTTCTCCTCTTCCCGTTCCACGATCTCGCCCGCCCGCCATGCTCGAGGCCAAGCTCGAAGAAGCCGCCCTCTTAAAGCGTTTGCTGGACTGTGGGTTTCTCTTCCGAGAATGAGTGGCCGTGCTGACCTCGCCTTTGTTCAGCCGTCAAAGAGCTCGTGACAGATGCCAATTTCGAGTGTAATGAGGAGGGAATCGTATGTCTTCACCCTTGAAGCACCGCGTCTTGCTCTCATCGCAATCGAGAATCTTCAAGCGATGGACAACTCCCACGTCGCCCTTGTCGCCGTTAACCTCGAGGCATCCGGTTTCAAAAAGTACCGTTGCGACCGCCCAATGCCTCTAGGCGTCAACCTCAACTCCCTCACCAAGGTGCTCAAGTGTGCGAAAGACGACGACATTTGTACAATTAAAGCCACCGACGATGTCGATGTGCTCAACCTCACATACGAAGCAAAGAGTGCATATCCGTTTTCTTCCTCTGGCCCATTGCATCACTCATCCCTTGTCTGTAGATTCAGACAGAATTGCGGAATATGACATGAAACTCATGGACATCGATTCCGAAAGCCTCGGTATCCCCGACACAGAGTACGAAGCACGTGTCACAATGCCCGCTGGCGAATTCTCCCGCATAGTCCGGGATCTCTCTCTCCTTGGCGAATCCGTCCGTATTGAGGTCTCCAAGGAAGGCGTACGGTTTGCAAGCGACGGCGAGGCAGCTAATGGCAGTATATTATTGAAGCAGACCGAAGCCGCGAGAGAAAAGTATGAAAACTACGGCAAGGACGATGACGAGGTCAAGAAAGACGAGGAGGAAGAGAGACCCAAGAGAAAGAAAACGAAGAAGCAAAAGGTCAAGAAGGAAGATAAGGATGCAGACGTTGAGATGAACGGCGATGACGATGACGAGGGGGAATTCAAAGCCAAATCAGATGACGAAGGCGAGGAGGAACAGGGGGAAGAAGAAGAGGATGAAGAGCCGAAAAACAAGAAGCGAAAGAAGGGCTCATCAAAGGTAAGCTATCGTGATTTGTTCGTCATTGAATACATCCCACCTACCCGTAGAATGGCCAGCCGTCGAAAAAAGCCAAGACGTCTGAAGAAGTGCCTTCAGACGGCGGCGTATTTATCGAGATGAATCAACATGTTTCTCTCACATTCAGTTTGAAGTACCTCGTCAATTTCTCCAAGAGTTCATCCCTGTCAAGCACCGTGCAGCTTATGATGAGTAATGAAGTCCCCCTCCTTGTGAGTATACGCGGGCAGAGTGTCGACTGAACTTTCACTTACCCCCGTATTGCCTTATTCAGGTATCATACAAGTTTGGACAAGGGGCCATAAAATACTATCTAGCACCAAAGATTGGAGAAGAATGAGCTCATTGGTGCATGGTCATTATATCCCTTTGATATTCAGATATCGTGTCTCGCTATTTACGTCGTCACTTGTATCTACACATGCAATGAGCAATCCTCTGTCGTGGAAGGACCTCGATCCTCCTATGCCAAGGTCTTGAAAGCAAAGGGTATATACAGCTAAGACGATCAGATATACATGAAATACAGTGGCTATGTAGGTGCAGATAGAAAGATAACATCTCCGGCAAACACAAAAAGCGGACCACCTCCCTGACGAATCACTCCAACTCGTCCACGTCGATATCAACGTCGGTATCCTCACCGTCCTCGATCGTATCCCCATCCCCGGGCTCCAGACCCGTCTCCGCAGTCGACGCCGTCGCATGCTCCATCGCACCCCCGTCGCGGAGCCCAAACCACACCGGAATCAAGCCCCACACCTCCTCCCGCGCACGTCCCACTTCGCCCTTCCATTCCCGCTTGCACACCCCACACATCTTCAGCCCGCACGTCCGCACGCCGTCCGAAAAGTCCTTGCGCTCGACCATCTCCGCCGCCTGTACGAGCGTGTACAGCGGATCGGCGTCCCGCCCACACGCGATCCCGCCGACACTGCGTAGCACGTTCAGGTGGATGAAGTAGAACGACTCGGTGCAGTGTGCGGCGCGGGACGACGACGACAACGCTGACGTGCTGCTGCCACCGGGGGACATGCCAGCGCCCGAGGCAGCGGCGGCGGCAGTCCGCGTCGAGTAGAGGCAGGCGTCCGATGGACGGTGCTCGAGCGCACGCGCGAGGAACGTCGAGATGTAGAGCTGCGCGAGCTCACGGCCACGGAGCGTCCGCACGAGGCTGTCCTGCGAGAGATGGACCATCGGCAGCTTGCCGTCTCCCTGCGTCTGCGGCTGCGGCTGTGCGAGAGGCTGGGGCTTCCACGCGGCGCACGGATCCGGGGCCGCGAACACGGGCAGCAGGGGGCGCGCGCCGGCGAGGATCCTGCTCGGTCCGTAGCGCGAGAGGTCGTAGAATGCGCTGGGGAGGACTTCGGGGATGCCAAGCTCGAGGGCGAGGTTGATCGCGAGGACGGGGTGGGCGTATGCGTCGCGCGGTGTGTAGCGGCCGCTTACGTCCGTCGCTGCTGCCTCGCGCCTGTCCCAGTCTGCGAGTGTAGCCGGCCAGTCGTGTGCAAGACGTGCGAGACATTGGATGCGTAGATGCTCGATGAAGTATTTCGTGGACAGACGAAGGACGCTGGAGAGCGCCGAGAAGTCCCGGGCGTGTGGTTTAGGGAAATAGCTGTATGGGATCGAGTCAGGGAACGTAGGAGATGGGACCAGAAGGTAGGAAAAAGACGTACAATCCGTCATAGAGGGCCGCCAGCAGATGGTAGACGTCTGACGGACAATCATAAATGTCCACCGTTGGGGAGCCGTCCACCATTTTGTTCCCCTCCTCGTTCACCATATCCTCATCGCACATGGATGCGCTGTGCCTCAAGGGTCCGATACCGGCTCGTCCCACCAGAAACATATCCTTGAACACCTCGGAATGTCGTGCAAGCTGACCTCGGTGCACCTTGAATGCGGCAGACCCTGCGACAAGGACGATATTCCCGTCTGGAAACCAGATATCAGAGCGGATGAGAGCCTTTGGAACATTCAGGGAAGGGAGAGGTTGCCCAGTGCTGCATGTGAGCGGGTCTGGAAGCATCCGCATTACTCGAAGAGGGAACCGGGCCGGGGAGGGAGGGGAGAAAGAGTGTAGAAACTGAGAAGGTGTGCATGGAGGAGAGAGGCTGACTCGGTGTCAGCCTAGCGGGAATACATTCCCGCCGGTATGATCCAGCCCGCCAGCTCAGATCAATATCCGGCAACTCGACGAGCTGAGCATTTACTGCTCAAAACCTACAATATCGCTGTACCGCATTCTCTGGAATCATGTGGGACGTACCAAGCATCCTATTCTGGCCAAGCTACGTCATGGCATCCACGGTAGTTCTGACTTTTGTTCATTCAAGGTGTGTGCACCTACAGTAAAAGTATAATATCAGCCTGCATTATTGTATATCTTCTGGAGTGAGTAAGAAATCAACGAAACAGTGGACATCAATGTCTCACAAGCATCTCATGGTCCCACATGTTGTGAGGTTGGAATTGCTCAGCAGAGGTCTAAGCTAGGAACTATGAGAACCTCAGTAGATGTCAAGCTACTGATATTAAGAGTACTACCTATGAGAACTAAGGTAGGTTAGTACAGTAGTAAAT
>JBBPKJ010001277.1:0-11677 GCA_038089195.1 Brasilioporus rufonigricans | reverse complement strand
CAAGGTATCCACGATACTCTTTAATCACTTGGCTGCACTCAACATATCTTCTAGATGGCCTGGGCTAATGATAGTAGTAGGTGCTTCTCCAATTGTCCTTTGAGAGCATAAAGAATCCCTTGTCCGAGAGAGCTTCCACTGGGTATTGTCTGACATCATTAGATGCCACTCGACTGTTTCACATTCAACTAGCAAATAGGAGAGGTCTGTCACAGTAGAGCATCTGCCAAAGCTAACACAAACACAACGTGTTCGTTGTGGGTTTGGAGGGTATGATTCACTTCACACAAAGAAGCTTGGATACAACCATGATCCCAGTGCTCACTGATACTCACAACCAGTTTTCCATGTTCTCAATTTAAGTTGGAGATGATGTCTTGCCCTAAATTCAGCAGAGTATGGATTGAATCAGATATCAATGCATCATCGCTAATAAACCATGCAATAGAACAAAGAAAATAGTAAAGATATACATATATTCCTCACCTCCCTACCAGCATCTCCTGCACCCTCCCCCATTGCTGTTCCAGCCTAGGTGGATACCTGTCTGCCTGAATCTTTTGCAATCATAGCATCACTGTCCTCAGACATCTTGCCATCACCTCCCACCCCCTTTCCTCCTTTCCAAGCAGCGAATACCTGACACAGATATGGGTAATGAGGTGATTCATCATGCCCTGTCCATTTTCTCTTTCTGCCTTGTCTTCAATGTCACTGTTGGCCTCCAACCCCCTTTGTTCCTTGCCCTCCAAGTCCATGGATGGCGGTTCCAAAGGGGCATCAAACATGATCCATAATGTCTCCAACTGTGAACACACCCACAGAACATGAGAGCATAATAGAAAAGAGGGCAGTGGGAGGGTGGTGACACTGTGGACACATATGGATGATGAATATTTAGACAAAGGTGTCACATATGTTAGGATCCCATGTAGGTGTTTTCATATATCCTAATGCCACTGGGTTGGTTGAAATGTTTGCTGCAATGTGGGGGCTGGTGCTTCTTTCCCCTTCATTTGAGTTGGAGGGCTGTGCTGCACCAGCATCAGGAATCTCTGATCTCTAATGGAGACATCTGCCATTGGAGGTGATGAGGGTGGCTGTGGCAGATACTTGAGTCTGATATGAGAAAGAAGGGACTGTCAAGGAGAGGAGAGTGGAGATGAGCAAGATCAGCTTCATGTGGGATCGACAGAGGGTGTGTGACTATGGAATAATGCTGTTCTCTTATATTGGAAAAGACAGGACAGTGAAGTGGATGGTGGCATAGCAGACATTGCTCTGTGGACATTACAACAAGGAAGATGGAGGTGGTGTTGTGCATACTGGCATGGGTGGAAGCAGTGGCTGAGCCAGCCCTCAGATGAAGAGTGGCACAGGATGCAATGTGTTTGAGCAAGGAGATGACAAGGTCCATGCAGAGGACATTGAAGGAGTAGGTTGGCTACTTTGAGATGGGTGACATCTACTGTGGGCAGAGTCCAAGGACAAGCTTGAGGGCAGTGGCAAGTGGGGTTGAGGGAGGTGAAAGTACTCATTGTCATGGGAGTGGGCCTCAGATAGAGATCTAGAGCAAGGATGTAGAGGTGAATGGGCCTCAAGGAAGATGTGACACAGGCTGTTGTAATGGCATGGTTGGCCTCTTCCAAATGCTGCTACCACTGGATGCAAGCATAGTGGATTGGCTTCACATGGGAATGATGGAGGGAGCATGTCTATGGAGTGATGCTGTCATAAGAGAGGATCTTGTGGATGGGACAGTGAGGTGGTTGGTGGAGTGGCAGACACTGCTTGGTGGGTATTGCAATGCAAAAGATGGGGAGTGGTATTGTGGATGCCAACATGGGACAGGTGCTGACCATGATGTCTTTGAGGACATGACAGGGTCTGTGTGGAGGATGTTGAAAGGGAAGGTTGGCTACCTCAAGGATGGCAACATCTACTGTGGACATGTGGCAGACTCTGAGGATGAGTGTGGCGACATGGTCATCATCACGGAAGTATGAAGGGTTATGTGGGAGACTTGGAGCAGGGAGGGTGAGACAAAAGTTCTAAAGAGACTATGATCATGGAAATAGATGAATAAGACTGATTGATACAAGTTGGATGCTCAACCTCAGATGCAGAGAGATGATGGGGGAAAGTTGAGTGATTAGATTATCACTGCAGCTACTTGATTACTATGTACTGTACTTGCATTTCAATTATTGGAGCACTTTACTCACTGCTTACTGAGTGTGTATTGATTGTATATCACATGTATGAGTTGGATGACTCAGCATCCTCAGTTACTATATTCAGCTTGCTTACACCAACACTCCTCCTCAAGCCAAAGATAGTCCAAGGTTATTTGTATGATACTGATGTGTATCTCAAGTGAGAGCCTTTGTGAGAATGTCTGCAGTCATATGTTGAGTACAACAATATTTGAGATATATAACTTTTCTCTGTATCTTTTGTTGGAGATGGTGATTTTGGATATTAAATTGTCTTGACCAGCTATGGTATTTTAGGTTTGTCACTATTGCAATTGCTGATTGGTTGTCACCATATATTTTTGTGGGTCCAAGTTGACCATATCTGATTTCCATATATAGGTTTCTTAACCAAATTGCATCTTGCGCCACACTGGCCATAGATGTATATTCAGCCTCTGTGGTAGATGTAGCAGTCTCAGCTTGTTTCTCAGAGTGCCATGTGATCACTCCCCCATTTAGTATAAATACACTGCCACTTGTTGACTTCATTTGGTTGGCACTATTAGTGAAGCTGGCATCAGCATAATCAAATAATATGTTGTTGTCTCTTTTGTATATAATACCCAAATGCTTGGTACCTTTTAGATACCTTAGTACATGCCTTGCTGCACTCCAATGTTTGAGATCAGGTTTATTATTGTATGAGCATAAGAGATTGGTAGCATATGCTATATCAGGACATGTTCCCACAGCTGCATACATGAGTGATCCTGTCAGCGATGCATAGTTATTAATGTTGCTAGTGCTGACATCATCCATGTGCTCATTCGGTCCTAGCTTCGTTTTGGGATCCATAGGTATCATTACAGGATTGCAGTCCTGCATACCATACCTTTCTAGGATTGCCTCAATATACTTAGTCTGAGTGATTCTTATCATTCCTTTTTCTCTATCTTGAGTGATCTCAAGGCCAATCAATTTACTTGGTTTGCCAAAATTGGTTATCTCAAATAGTTCAGCTAATTGCCACTTTAAATGAGTTATCTGATCATTCATTTTAATAAACAATAAGAAATCATTGACCCATATAGTGATAATTTCTAGGCCATTTTTATTGCATATGTAGACACACGGGTCACTCTCTAGTCATTTGAACCCAATGTCAGTTAATTTGGAATCCAGCTTTTGATTCCATTTGTGACTGGACTGTTTCAGTCCATACAGCGTTTTTATTAAGCAACATAGCTGAGAAGTTCCATCCTTGTATCCTTCTGGCTGTTTCATATATATTTCCTCTTTTAGGTTGCCATTCAGGTATGCACCTTTGACATCCATTTGTTGGATCTCGAGATCTTCACTTACTGTTAGTGCTAAGATTGCTTGAATAGACTCAAGTCTGACCTGGTAAGAAAGTTTTGTTGTAGTCCATCTCTGGGATCTGTGAAAATCCCCTGGCTACTAACCTAGCTTTGTACTTTTGTAGTTCGCCATCTTTGTTGTATTTACGCATGAATATCCATTTGTTTGATATGGGTTTTTTATTTTCAGGTGCATCTGATAATGTCCAGGTACCCATGTTATCAAGTGTCTCAAGTTCAACGTTTATGGTCTTTTCCCACTCTTGCCATCAGGGGAAGCTTTTGCTTCTTTAAGTGTCTTTGGGTCCTTGTTCCCCATATTACTATCACTGAATGCAATGTACACTCTTTCTGCTGATGTCATTTCTGGCTCTGTGGTCTCTGGATCATTGTCATCAGGTAACACTTTCAAATTAGGTAATCCAGTATTCGTTTCATCAGTAGCAGATTCTATAGTAGTCTTCGGTCACACTCTTCTAGTGTTTGATTCCATACCATCACACTTTCTCTTTATTTGCCTATCCTTATCAATGGGAATCAGTCAGTGTGTGTCAGAATCTCAGTTCTCTCACTCCTCCCCCTCAGACTGGCATCCTGGTGGAGTGTGAGAGGCATCATGGGAATGTATGAGTGGGAATTGATAGTTATGTGAAACTTTAATTGTTTGCTTGTGCATATCATAGTACTTGATGGCTTTTGGACTATTAAGACTGGATCCTCCAGTCTAAGTCCGGCCAGAGATCAAGGGGACTGTTATGCTAGACCCGGGTAGGGGCTAGGGTAGTCCTGTAAAACAAGAACGGGAAACTAGGATGGTCAGGTGACCTGGCAAGGGTTCTGCTTAAGTAAGCTACTTGATGGTTCAAAGAACTGACAGGGGTTCCCCTTGGTGGGGCGAGGAGATACTGAAGTATTGACGAGTACTGGGTGCTTGGATTGTGGAGTGGTTACCACCAGGGAAGGGATTGGTTACCCTTAGCTACTCACTTAAGAGTGGAGTACAAGCCTTTGGAGACTAGAGTGGATTGTGAAGAAAGTACAGGAAGAACAAGAGTGAGGAGCTACTACTGAGGTCGCAGGGGTTTATATAGTAAGTAAGACTGCCTTAGGGCAGGTGCGGGAGAGGTGTAAGTAAGCGACCGAAAGTAGAGAACAATAGAGTCCAAAAGAAGAGAACAATAGAGATCTAAAGATAGATGTGATGGCATCGGGTTCAAGTAGTAAGCATGAATGAGTAATCGGCCAATGAGTCATCTGGGATGAGTCATGGCAAGAAAAGAAATGTTATACAGCTGAGTCAAACTAGAGACTTCAGCAAAGAGCAAAGAAAGGAGAGAAAAAGAAATGCGTTTAAGCAGAGTTGAACTGGGGACTTCACTTAGAGTTAGAAAGTGAAGGAATAAGTGTAGTCCCCTGAATGAATTGTAACAGAGACGATAGGTGGAGTTGAGGGGTTGGGTGACAGAGGTGAGCATGATGTCCAGAGTGGAGGTGTCGGAATGGAGGGGGACGCAGTGAGGACGTCAGCATAGGACTTATGTGTTGCACCCTTGAACAGGTCTGTGTCCTCATATTTCAGGACGGAGTTCTGACAGGAGGTGCAGGGGGAAGTCGGATAGAGACAGGGGGCTATCTTAGTCAATATTAGTGCTATTGTATAGCTTATAGGAGGTGTCCTTAAGTATGATTGGAGTAAGGTATGGAGGTCAGAAATGGAACAAGAACATGAAGTAACTACAGGGACGGAATAAGTGATATGGTGGAGGGGTAGGGAGCTGTCAAGTAAGCTACTGAGGAATGGTTAAGGGTCAGAGAACAAGGATCTACATATGTGGATAAGGGTCTAAGCGGAGGACAAGCTCCAGAATGGAACTCCAAGGAGTGATGCAGATAATGGACAGAGAGTGTGGAGGTGGGCGGAGATGGCTGGAGGAGGCATAACAGAGGTCAGAATGATGGATATGACATGGATCCTCTAAGTACCCTATGAAAGTATGTTTAATAGCTCTTGGTTCAAGCTTTGAGGGATTCAACTTCTCGTTAAGAATCCAAACATCTTGTCCAAATTCTTGTATGTGTGAGATGTCCAGCTTATTTCCCATCCATTTTTGGAAAGATGTTATATTGGGTATGGATTGGATAAACACTCAGTTATGAATATAGATAGCATGTTCCATGGCTTTGGGCCATAGTTTGAATGGTAATTTGTGGGCAGTCATCATTGCTTGAGCTAGTTCAACTACTGTTCTATTCCAATGTTCTGCAATCCCATTTTGTTCTGGAGTATGCAGGGCAGTAGTTTGTAGCTTGATATCTTTATTATGGCACCACATGACCAAATCTTGATTGATATATTTGTGTCCATTATCAGCATGGATTGCTTTAGATACCTTCTGATATCGCCGTTCAATATGTGCCAAGTACTGTTTCACTTTGTCAGGGGCTTCATCCTTAGTTTTCATGTAGTATAGGACCACATGTCTGCTTGTATTGTCTACAAAAGATATGTAGTACCTGTACCTGTGTAATAATGAAGTCTGGACCAGTTCCCACACATTAGTATGTGTGAGTTCACTGGGCATATGATGTCATCACTTGGCTGTTTTTGGTAATGGCTCATGTATTTGTTTTGCTTGGATACATGTGTCACATTCACTAAATGGGCCATTAGCTATTGACATGCCATTTATGAAAATTTTCTCATGTAGTCACTTTAGTCCACTTATCCCAATATGGCTGAGACAATGGTGCCACTCATCCCATGTATAAGCAGTTTTGAATTTTATGGCAACATTTGCTTCATCTACCATGGTATGTACTTTTAGATAGTACAAGTTGTTTTTCAATGTACCCATTGCTATTGTTGCACCATTTTTGTTTTATTAGTGCAAATGGTTTGTCCACCAACATGTGTAACGTTGAGAGCACTTCTATGCTCGAGACTTACACTTTCCTGGACTTTGGGAGGTACTCATGAAGAGACACAACGTCCAAAGAGCAGTACTTAGGAGAGGATGAGACACAAGGAGCACAGTAGTGCGTTGAATAAACGTAGAACTAGCTGAAGTACATGGAGAGGATTTCTAGGTTCTTATACTATACAGCTTATAGCGGAGATTCAAGAAAGACAAACAAGAGTCAACCACTGCACGGACCAGGTAACAAAAAGAGGTCAATCAAGCTAGAACGTTGGACTCGAACCAACAAAAATAAGACTTGATGACAATGAAGAGATCAGAGCACGCAACGTATGAGAGAATGTTGTAGAAGGATTAGTCCAAGGGTAAGACGATCAGAAGAGAGGAGTTATGAGAACATTGTCTGCATAGAATATAACCAGGAAGGAATCATAAGAGGTATAGGCGAAAGGAAAGGTGTGGTTATGACAGAACGAGATGATGAAGGTATTGCGATAGACAGGGAAAATTGTAACATTACCCCCTAAATAGCCTTGAGTCACCGGCGAAAGCTCACTAGTCTCGTTCCACTCCATCCTCCTGGTTGGGAGAAGACTCCTCAAGGATAGCAGTATCCCAGACACAGCAATCGTCCACAGTGTGTCCCAGGTGGTCGCAGTTACCACAACGTCGGTGGGGGCAGTACTTATCACCATGTCCCCAGTGGAGACAGAATGGGCATTGGGTTCGGAGGCAGGATGTAGGTGGGTGTCCGGGTGCGGGGATGTGGCAGTGGGGACAGGTGTACAATGGGCAATCGACCTTCCAGTGTCCGCGTTGGCGACAGAGGAGACATTCGTCATTGGTTCTGTCATGGGGGAAGGGGGTGGTCGGGATGGTCAGGGGAAGGGACGTCTAGCGGGACAGCTAAGGTGGGGTCTGGCGAGGGGGTGGACAAGCGTTCGATGAGAGGAGGATGAGGGAGTGGAGAAGGGGAGGCGGGTACGCTGGCTAAAGGTCGGGTGGGGATAAGGTCACGTTCCTGGTAGGAAGATCATTCATCCTCAGTGAGAATGTTAAATACAGGGAGGAGAATAGCAGAAAGCCGAGGAGAAGGGGTTGGTAAGACGGCTATGAATTGATCAAAACCTAAGTCATGTAATAAGTCCAGTGCAGTGATCAGAGAAAGAGAAAGGGCAGTAGTCAAGGATACGTCTGAGGTATTATCAACAAATGGGGGTTTCATAGAAACGTAAACATTGTAGGCTTGGCGGGTGGTGTGGTAGAGGCATATAGCAGAGAGGAGAGGGGTCTGATCGGCGAAAGAGGGTAAGTGTTCGATGTCGTACATGATGCGTGCATTTTCTAGGATTCGGGCATAAAGGATACGGCGGGGTAGTTCTGGGAGGAGGGATGCTTGGATGGAGAGTGACAAGAGGCTAGATTGAGACATAGTTTCACGCTATACCTCAACGTCTGTAGTGGTGGGAGTAGATAGTGAGGAGAGCAGAGGATATGAAGAGTAGAGAGGCACAGACAAGGGCGAAGAGGATCCAGAGGGGAGTAGGGAAACAGCTCATTATTTTTTCAGGGATGACTTATACTCATCTAATAAGTCTGTGACGTTGGTAAGGTTCGACTCGGGTTCCCAAGTGTTCTCCGAGGGGGCGTAACCCTTCCATTTGATGAGATATTTTCGTCTGGTTCCAATCCCACGGTGGGAAATGATGGCTTCCACTTCGTATTGCTCTTCGTCGTTGATGATCTCGGGAGGAGGTGATGGAAAGTTCGGTCCATGTTCTGGGGTGGTTCGATAGGAGGAGAGTTTGGACAGATGGAACATATTATGGCATTTCCAGAAAGGAGGTAGTTTGAGGCGGAATGCAAGGTTGGAAAGGACTTGGGTGATTTCGAAGGGTCCTACTCTTTTTGGGAGGAGCTTCTTCGATGGGGAAGGGAATCGGAGATTGGTGGCTTCCAACCAAACCTTGTCACCAACTTTCCAAGGGTGGAAGGTGGAGGAGATGCACTCTTTCATTAATAGTTGAGTTTTCTGATGTGCTGCAAGGGCTTCATCTCGTGCCTTAGAGATAAGAGATAAACGGGTTTCTAGGGTGGGGAGGAAGGTTTTTCCGATTGGGGGATAAGCGCGGGGTTGATATCCCATCATGAGATAGAATGGCGTTTGATGGGTGGACAAATGGATGGCGGAGTTGTGAGAGAATTTGGCTAGGGGAAGGAGGTCTATCCATTGGCTGGGTCGTCCTTGGCAGAAGATGTGGAGATAGGTCTCCAGTTCTTGGTTGACCCGTTCTGTTTCTCCATTGGTCTGGGGGTGATAGGCGGAGGAGAGTTTGACGTCATAGGAGAGGAGTCTGGCGAGTTCTCGAGCAAAGGCAGAGGCAAATTGGAGGCCTCTGTCAGAGATGCAGGTGTCATGTAAGCCGAAGCGAGGGAAAACATGTCGGAAGAAGAGGTCTGCAATGCCAGCAGCATCTATTGATTTAGAGCAAGGGAGGAAAATTACCCCCTTTGTAAGGCCATGGTCGACCATGACCAACACTGAGTCTAGGCCCCAGACGGAGGGGAGACCAGAGATCAGATCCATGGAGATCTGTTGAAAGGGGTGAGTGGTGGAGGAGGGAAGGGGCGAGAGTGGAGGGACGGTGGGGTGAGTGTTGACCTTATTAGCCTGGCAGACAGCACATCCAGCAATGTAGTGACGTATATAGGTGCCCATGCCAGGCCACCAATAGTCCTGTTGGAGTCGTTGTTGGGTATGGAATACCCCTTCATGGCCACCAGCAGTAGAGGAGTGGAGGGAGGAGACGAGGTCATGTCGGGCAGCATCGGGAACATAGAGGCGATTTTTGAAGTATAAGTTCTGGCCATCATATAGCCAGTCAGAGGGGAGAGAGTTTCGAAATAAGGAAGTGTTGTCAGCAGCTGCATCAAGGGCTCGTTTGACGAGGGGGTTGGAAGTGGAGGAGCAGGCTAACTTAGACTGGAGGGACGTGTCAAGGGCATGGATGACTGCATGGTTAGGGAGGATTGCTATGTCGTCGTTGTCCAGGGAGGTGTCTACCTCATCCTTCTGGGATAAAGCGTCGGCAGGGGCCATTTTGGAACCGGGGGTGATGTTCCAGATGATGTCAAAGTCCTGTAGGAAAATGCTCCATCGTGCTTGACAGCGTGAAAGCTTCTGAGGAGCTCGCATGTAGGATAGATTTTTATGGTCAGTGACAATGGTAACCGGGTGACCAGTACCTCGGAGGTAGTGTCACCATTCATCCAAAGCAAGGATAGTGGCAAGGAGCTCTCGGTCGTAGATATCGTAGTTTCGTTCTGCAGAGCCCAAGGTCTTGGAAAAGTATGCACAGTGGTGGAGGTCGCCATTGGCGTCCAGCTGCATCAATACAGCACCCACCACTGTGAGCGAAGCGTCTGACATAAGGGTAAATGGTTTCGAGACATCAGGGAGGAGAAGGACAGGGGCAGTGGTGAAGATATTCTGGAGGGATCGGAAGGTGGATTCTTGGTCAGGGCCCCAAAGCCAAGGTTGTTTGGCTGTAGTCAGGAGGTGGAGGGGGGCTGCCATGTTGGAGAAGTTGGGGATGAACTTGCGATAGAAATTGCAAAAACCTATAAAAGAGCGAACCCCTTTTACATTCGAGGGGGGGTTCCATTTCGTTATGGCGGAGAGTTTGACAGGGTCCATTTTGGCATTGCCGCTGCCAACTATCATCCCTAAGTATTCCACTTCAGGGACATCAAAGGTACACTTGGAGAGTTTTAGAGAAAGATGGAGATCACAGAGACGTTCTAGGACTTTCTTGGTATGGTTATGATGGGTAGTGAGATCAGAAGAATGGATCAGAATGTCGTCCATATAGATCACTAGCCATCCTTCGGCTATAAGGTCACGGAAGGAGTGGTTCATGAAGGCTTGAAAGGTCGCTGGAGAGTTGCAAAGACTGAAGAACATGACAGTGGGTTCGAACAGTCCAAGGGGGGTGATGAAGGCTGCCTTCCAGGTGTCTTCAGGGCGGATACGGATGTTGTTGTAACCCCATCGGACATCAAACTTAGTGAAGAGGGTTGAGTCTTTCAGTTTATCGACTAGGTTGGAGATGAGGGGTAAAGGGTACGCGTTTTTGACTGTATGCTCATTTAGATAGTGATAGTCCTGGCAGGGATGAAGGGAGCCATCCTTCTTTGGGATGAAGAAGAAGGGGGATGCTTGAGGGGACTTGGAGGGTACGATACGACCTGTCTTAAGATGTTCTTCGACAAACATCTTACAGGCTTCCTGTTCTTGGGGATTAAGAGGGTAGGTTTTGGCAACTCGAGGGGCAAAGGAGTTCTTCAACTCAATGGCATGGTCAAAGGGACGTGGAGGTGGGAGAAGATCGTGGGTCTTTTCTGCGAAAACATCTGCGAAAGAAGAGAAGATGGCTGGGAGGGGCCTCTGATCTGTCTTGGTTTGGCTAGTGATTTCGGTAGAGAGAGTGGTTTTACAGATGGATTCTCCAGTTAGCCAAGCCTCTCTCTTCTTCAGTCTAGAGGCGATCTTTTTGTCTGGGTCAGCCCCTAGCCATCGCATCAAGTATCTGGTGGGGGTGGTATCAAATGTCTTTCGACTTGGGCGAGAGGGATCGGGGAGGGAGAGCGTTCCTGAGGTCCAGTCGATTTTGGGGTTGTGAGAGCACAGCCAGGGCATTCCTAGGATTACTTGGGAATGTCCGCAGTTTACTATCATCAAATCAATTGTCTCCTCATGGTTGGGGAAGACTAGGTGGACGGATGCTTTGGCTTTGATGGATCCTGATTGATTTTTGGTTCCGTCTACATTGTATGCAGCAATTGGTTTAGGGAGGGGTCGAGTAGGTAAGGACAGTCGTTGGATAAGGGTCTGGTCAATGAAATTTCCAGTGGCCCCACAGTCAATCAGGGCGCTGGTGTCGACGGTTCTTGCTCCGTGGGAGATAGTTAGGCGGACTTGGATTGTATTTCCAGATGGTTCAGCTAATAGTACAGGAGCTATGACATGAGGAAGGGGAGACGTCGAGGCATCCTTCCTATTTAAAAATCCTCGTCAACTAAGATGGTAGACCGAACTTCTTCGGGGGGTTCTTCTTCTCCTTCATCGAAGCAGGCATGGAGGACCTGTAAAATCTGTTGGGGATCCTTTCCCTTGGCCTTCAGGCTGTGCACATACTGTGCG
>JBBPKJ010001276.1:0-11681 GCA_038089195.1 Brasilioporus rufonigricans | reverse complement strand
CTAGAGAGGCTAACAATGGTGGTTAAGTCACAAAAACTCTTTTGAACATTGAAAACATTATATTCTTTGAAATGCCATGTGCTACAATATTGAAATTGCTGGTATCAAGGTGCTAGTCAAGCAAAAACATATACTCTACTTTAGTCATTATAGGTAATAGTGGTTAGATATTGTTTTAACTGATTGGGCACATGCAGCAAATGATCAGAAGTATAGTATATAAACATGCATGGACCACATTTTGTCAACTGGTCAAACAGAAATGTGAAAATGACATTAATAATGGTTTTATCAATATAGAGACAGGAGTTTTGCTTGACTAGCACCTTGATACCGGCAATTTCAATATGGTAGCACATGGCATTTCAAAGAATATAATGTTTCCAATGTTCAAAAGAGTTTTTGTGACTTAACCACCATTGTTAGCCTCTCTAGCTCCAATACAATATAAGCTCTACTCTCTACCAGCATGTAATATGAGGTGTGGTTATTTCCAAAAAGCTTTGTATTGGTCAGAATAGTGTTTACAGTGATGTATACTAGTGATAGCATAATTGAGAACACTGGAATAAAAGGCTTGACAACAAATTGACCCTATTTCAAACAAAACATTAATTTATTGAGTTTTATAACAAAAGTGGGTTTTATGATGGCAGGTGTGGGAAAAGCGATGGTATTTTGGTTTGTTTGTACCATGTCATACTTGTTATATGTTGTATGATCAAATTCTTGTGGAATAGATCCATATTTAGATGTGATTTTAGTGCCTGAATGAAAAGTAACAAAATTGTTCCAATAAGGTCATTATTTTGTAATGGACATATCTTTGGAACCCCTGGGCTGAATCACGTGACACAAGGCCCATTTTGTAGCCAAGAGTCTATATCATACTCATGTAGTGGAATTCCCACAGGTGGTTGCAGGACACTTCACACTTTGCATTATAGTTAAACACTGGAACAGTTTTGGGAGTCACTGTATATATGAAAATAATCTGTACTAGCTAAAAGGAAATATCAGGAGCTCAACAAGCTCTGGATACACAAGACACAGTATTTGAGCAAATGTAAGTATGTGGTAGATAGAATGAAATTATCCATACAGTCTGCAATATGTGAGGAATGGAGTGCATTGGTTCATATGTGTACCAGTGATTGCTCAGGCTAGTTGTGGCTGTGGCTGCATGCATGTTTGCCAATTCAACAGTTGATAGTACATGAGACTGAGTTCTTCAGTTGGGGTAGCATCAGGATAAGTTTCATTTTGATAGTGATGCAAAGTTGATCCAATGCCCATGTCGAGAGCAAATGGATCACTGGATTTCTGCTACCTATACTAAATGGGAAAGATGTCGAAAAAGTACAAGCACTGTTATGTGTTGGATGATTTCTAACAACCAGATATGTACTTCATCATTTCCACTGCCTGGTGTCATTTTCTGATGCCCTCTGTGCTGCACATGACAAGTCCTCAAGAGTCTTGTGGTAGCCTGTGTGTCACCTGATACTGACAAAAACCAAGAGCTAAGACAGTGTTTAGTGTACTTCTTCCCTGTGTACTGTTATTCATTGAGCATGAATCAGCACAGAATGTGTCAGGTGTAACAAGCTTGCTCCTATTTTTTGTGTTGATTCTAACATCTTTCTTGATAAATCTTGGTGCCAATATTCAACTGGCTTGCAGAAGTGATGCAAGGGCATTTCAGCACTTGGCATACAGCCATATTTCCAAACTTGACATACCATTTCTCTGTAGGGATTTCAGCCCATATTGGAGGTAAATTTTTGCCAGGATGGGGGCATGCTGGGCAGAGTACAGCACATTCACCTTCATGAGTGGCTGCTATTCTGGCAGTATCATGTCCTCAGCCTGCATGTTTGAGCATCTTGAGATGCTGCCACTCCATAGCAACTCTCAGGAATTGATCACACTGTTCCTATAGAGTTGCAATAAGTTGGGTACAGTGGACACAAAACATGACAATATTCACACCTGGGTTTTGGTGATTCTTGTGTTGTCTGATAAGTGTGTCAATACATTGTAGAATTCATAGGCAGAAACCTTGGATTCAAATGATAATATTTGAAATTGTTCCAATACTGTAAATGTTGCTGTTGTGAGAGGTTTATCTGAGCTTGCTGGAAACAATTGTATTCAAAGGAGTTTGTTGCAATGGTTGCATTGCAAGCTCACAACTGCAGAAATCCAATCCTACTAAGTGAATACCATTGGTATGAATGACCATGAAGTCATCACTGACTGCTTGTACAGGCTGATAACATCTATCACCAGGTGGATGACCCAGCTGAATTCTCAGACCAAGATCTTATAAGGTTCTTCTCTTGAAGAATTTGCCATTCCACCCTTGTGAGCCAGTTCAAGTTAGAATTTCCATAAAATCCATGGTCAAACACACCTTCACATGATGGAGAGGCATCACCTGATGACTTTGAACAATACAGGTTGCACAAAACACATCAATTCTGAGACAATCTTCACATCAGATATTGGGGTGCTATGGTGGGAAAAGACTTAAGGCATGTTTTTATATCAAATTCTCATGATTCAAAGCTTAGTGAAAAAGACAGTAAGTGGCTGGGTGTTACAATTTCCCTGGTACATCGAGATACGTTCATTATTTCCTTTTGCCATAACCACGCGTTTCCTTTAGCTTATACCTCTTACGACTCTTTCCTCGCTATATTTTATGCCGACAACGTTCTCTTGACCTCCTTATCCTGATTGTCTTAAACTTGGACTAACATCTCCTACGACACTTCTCTTACAGTGTTGCGTATTCTGATCTCTTCATTGATAGGTTAAGCCCTTACTCTTGCTGGTTCGATTCCAGCTTTCTCGCTTAACTAATACTCTTTGTCTCTGTTGTCCTGGTCCAAGCGCGGGTAGATCCCTGTTTACCATTGTTTTATCTCTATTCCGACTCCGCTCCAATTGTACTATATCTACTAGCTTGGTAGTCGCCCTTGTCCTTTAGCTAGTTCTACGTTTATCAAACGCACTACTGTGCTCCTTCTGCCTGATCCTCTTGTGTGCTGCTCTTTGGACGTTGTGTCTCTTTGTGAGTACCTCCCAAAGTCCAGGAAACGATAAGTCTCGAGCATAAGAAGTGCTCTCAACGTTACACTGGGAAGATATCCTTGGTCTAGGACAAAGGTGTGACAGTGGTTCAATTGGTCCTGTGATAGCCCTCACTCAAGAGTGGAGGGGAGTCTCTGGTGGTTCAAGAGTAAGACTGAAGGAGATCTAGACTAAGGTTACATGGTATCAAGCTGTAGTTTATATCACTACTGGAAGTATGCATAGACTAGGTTAATGGTAGGCATAGAGGATAAGAAAGGAAATAGATAAGAGACATGAGGATCAGAGGAATGACTAAGAGGAATGATGAGATCTGAGGAATTGGAGAAATGACTAGAAAGAAATGTCAAATGCTCTGGCAGATAGGAAAGAAGAATAAAAGAGATTGGCTAAGCAGTGAAGTCACAGCTCAAATGTGAGAAGGATAAAGATTAGCCAAGTAAAAGGATAAGACAATGATGAATGGTAATGCAGAGTGAGAATGAAAGAACAAATATGACCTGTCATCCAGGTGGGCCAGGTGAGGAGACATTGATGAGTGGTCAAGAGAGCAGGTGCTCATACCTGGGTAAAGGAAGATGAAAGAAAATAGAATACCTGGTATAAGGTGAATTGTAACACTAACTCCATCTCCTCTAGTCTATCATGTTTTTCCAACCACAAGGCTCCTCCTATGATACTTGTTAGTGTTCTAGCCTTTGTTCTTCTTTGCTATCTTGAAGGCTCTGTGCAGTTTAGCTTGCATCTCCAGCCTCTAGAAAGGAATCTCTGTTCCACTACCACAGCTTTCCCACTCTAGTCAACCTCTCTGGTGTTCCTCTGGAATACCATGATTTCACAGATGTCTTTAGCAAAGCAAGGCTTCTACCCTTGCTCTGCATTGTGATTTCAATCTAAAAAATGACTTGAAAGAAGGGACTCCCCTCCAATCAGCACTACCTATTCTCTTTCATCCTCTGAGCTTGAGCCCCTCCAGACCTTCTTTGATGAATACCTTGCTATGAAATTCATTCATCTATATTCCTTTGCTCATGCAGCTCCTGTGCTTTTCTTTTGCAAGAAAGAGAGTTCATTCCACCTCTGTATAGACTGCCAAGGACTTAACAAGATCACACAAAATGACCACTATCTCCTTCGCAAGCTCAGAGCTAAGCCTGATGCACTCACCTGCTATTGGAATGTCTACCCAAAGGAGGGGGAGCAGGACTACACTTGAGTTAACCCTAATAACTATAAATCCATTTTTACACAGGACCAACTTGCTGTGTTCTTGCAAGCAACATATCTAGTAACCCTGGTCCTTCAAGCATCACTAATTCTCAACATCAATCAACTCCACTCTGACATTCTCTCCACTCTCCCTACTGACCCTGTCACATCTCCACTCCTTTCATCTGACACCATCAAAGATACCTGCTGGACAATTTCTTCTGAAGGTTTCCTACTCTGCAACAACTGGATCTATGTGCCAGAAGCCAATGATCTCTGTCTTCAGGTCCTCTGGGCCTTACATGACCATCCTATTGCAGATCATTTCAGACAGAACCATATGTGAGAACTAATCTGCAGGGAATATTCCTTGCCAGGCATCTGGACATTTGTCAAAGATTACATCAGCTCCTGTACATCCTATACTTGTGCCAAGATCCCTAGGCATCATCCATACAGACTCCTCAAGCAGCTCCTAGTATCAGAGAAACCATGGAACTCCATTTTCATGGATTTCATTGAATAGCTTCAATGTTCAGAGGGCTACATGGCTATCCTCATGGTGGTCAATTGGTTGTGCAAACAGGCAATCTTCATTTCAACACATGACACCATCTCCTCCAAAGCATTGGCTAAGTTATTCCTCATTCATGTCTTTTCCAAACACAGAGTTCCCTCCTATCTCACCTTTGACAGAGGCTCTGAGTTTGTATCTCACTTCTTCTGATCCCTAGGTAAAGCGCTAGACATGCACCTTCACTTCACCTCTGACTAATCAGACTCTGGAACAATATCACTGGATATATTGTAACTACCAACAAGATATGTCATTGGGCTGACCTCCTTTCTCAAGTGGAGTTTGCCTACAATAATGCACCTAGTGTTACCACTGGCATATCTCTGTTCTTTACAAACAATGGTTACCACCCTATCTTCTCCATCTACTCTGATCATGAACTAACCTCTTCCACAGCCTCCTCCTTCATCACCAACTTGGAGGAGCTCCATGAGTTCCTCCAGTCAGAGATGTTGGAGGTGCAGAAGTGGTACCAAGGTCCTGCTGACACCAAGCATAGCCCAGCTCTGGACTTCAAAGCTGAGGATCTGGTATATGTGAGAGCTAAATACTTCCATTCCACTAGACCTTCCAAAAAACTTTCAGAAAAGAACCTTGGACCTTTCTCTATCATTGCCCATCTGGGCAGCCATTTGTTTACACTACACTTACTGGACTCTCTTTGTTCTGTTCACCCAGTATTTCACATTTACCAGCTAGAACCTTCAACTCCAAATACTATACCAAACTGGGTCCAACCTCTGCCACCTCTGATAGAGGTTGACAGAGAGCTGGAGTATGAGATCAAGGAGAAGGCAACATTGCCAACTCCTGTACCTAGTGTGTTGGCTCAGATATTCCAGAACTGATGAAGAGACCTCTTGGCTTCTAGCCATGGAGCTGGAACATGCAAAGGAATTTGTAAAGGACTTTCATCAGAGGTACCCTGACAAGCCCAGACCTCTATCCACTCCATAGACAGAGTTCTCTGAGTCTTTCAATCTTTTCATTAGTTTTTGTCCTTCCTTCTCTGCATTCTCCACATACTCCATTCTTCTCTGCATTGCCCCTTGATCCAAAAAGATTAAAAGACAAAAGCAAAGATAACAAACATAAAAATAAAAAAAACCCCATAAAAAGAAAAACAAAAAGAAATAAAGCCATCTACATACTGTCTACTTCTCCGTCTCTGCATCTCCATTCTCCTCTTCTTTGTCTTCTGCTTCCTCCTCCACTTGTACCCTGGCCTCTGCCATCTCCTTTGCCTTTGCCTTCCCCTCCTCCAGTGTGTTTTCCATCTGCACTGCCTGTGCCTGACCATTTTTCTTCTTTTTCTCCTTCAATCTCCCTTCCATTGTCTCTGCAAGGTGCTCCACCACCTCCACAATCCAAAGAAGTAGCAAGAGGTGCTGGTCAGGCACCTCTGCCACTTCCTCCACCTCCTTCTCCATGCTCACAACAGTAAGTACAACAACTTGGGTATTGACATACTGACAATGTTGTGCAGAATTTTATCAAATTGACTAACTCTGAGGAGGAGCATGGTTGGAGCAAGGTGGTGGAAAAGTGCTGTGAGTGAAAAGAGTGGACACCATGCAACTGGTGCCAGAAGAGGCACATCATGTATGTGCCACCTGTGCCAGAGTCCAAGGGGACCACATGTGTGGAGTGCCAACACAGGCATAGGACATGCAGGAGGGGTGGAGAAGGATTGCTGCATGCAGGAGAAAAGAGAAAGCAGGCCTAGCCCATAATCAAGATTGGGGTAGTGGGGCCATTGCAGGGGGCCAGGAGCATAGCAGAGGAGATGGAGGAGAGTATAGAGGTGGTCGAGCCAGAGGTGGTCAAGCAGATCACCATATTGATGGAGGGCAGGATGGAGGAGAAGAGGTGGAGGAAGGAAAAGGAGAGGGCAGTGCAGATAGAGGATGCACCAGAGAGGGAAAAAGGAAAGGAAAGAGAGATGGAGGAAGCAGAGGTATAGATGGAGGAAGGAGAAGAGGAGACAGAGAGCAAGGATGGAGTGGAGGATGAAGAGGTGGAGGTGATGCAGGAGTAAGTAAGTATAGTATATAAAATAACTTGATGTTTTTCTTTTATTATCTCTTTAATGATTTTTTGTCTTTTCTTTATCTTTGTGTTTATCTTTGTTTTATGATTTTTTTGAGTCAAGTAGTAATGGAGATGAACAGAAAACTAAGAACATGAGAATGCAATGAGAAAGGAACAAAGAACAAAGGAGAACGGAGGAATGGAATACCCCAGTGTTGGAATCAAAGGTATAGAGGTAAGGAATGGAGATGGGGAGTGAAGGAAGGTAAGTCAGAGGGGCCAGGGGCCTTGGAGAAGTGTCAGCAGGGTGGGCATGGCAGTGCCCCCCCATTAGGGCTGAGCCCTCAAGGCCCTGGCTGACACAGATATAACTGAGTTTCTTGGAGATCCTTAGGAGATGTTTTAGAAGTTGCAGGAAGCATACATTGAAGCATACATTGAAGCATTTGACACTCCAGAGCCTCCTATACCTCATTACTTCTCTGGCATACAGTTGCTCCCTCTGCTTCCCTCTGTCTTCCAGAGTTCCCACACTTTATTGTGCTTCTCTGCACAACCTCCAATTTTCTCTGTACTTTCCCTCCACACATGTCCTGGATATATTCCAGCACCTCTGAACACTCAGACACTATGCCCAGTCCAAGAAGCATGAATTCCAGACTCTCCTAACTACCTCAAATACCAACTCTGAGCTTCTGAGGCATTCAGTCCTAATATGATTTGCCACTTCTACCAGTGTTATTGCCAACTACTCTGGACATCCTGAACACAACTCTGCAAAGCCACTCTGTGGATTTTTGATGAAGCCTGTTGCTCCACTTTCCAGAACAGGACATTGGAGCTTATCCACTGAGAATACACCTGGCCAGGCATCCAGACTTTTATCAAGGACTACATCTCATCCTGTACAACATGTGCCCATGCCAAGGTTCCCAGACATAAGCCTAATAGGCTTCTGAAACAGCTCCCCATTCCTGAGAAGCTGTGAAATTCAATTTCCATGGACTTCATAGAACAACTCCCTTTGTCCTCCAAACATACTGCCATCCTAGTCATCATGGACAGACTGTCCAAAAAATGTATCTTTATCCCAACCAACAACAAGGTAATGTCTCTGGAGTTAGCAAAACCTTTTCTCCTCCATGACTTCTCAAAGCATGGAGTCTCCTCACACATCACCTGTGATCAAGGTTTGGAGTTTGTCTCCCACTTCTCCCACTCTCTTGGAAAGGCCCTGGACATCCAACTCCATTTTACCTCTGGTTACCACCCAGAAGATGACAGACAAACTAAGCAAATGAACCAAATACTAGAGCAATACCTTTGAATTTACTATAATTACCAGCAAGACAACTGGTCCAAGCTCCTGCCCCTCACAGAGCTCACTTACAATAACACTCTGAATGCTACCACAGGTGTTTCCCCATTCTTCACCAACAAGGGTTATCATTCAAACATTTCTGTCCATCCAGAATGTGACCTCACCTTTGCCTGAGCCTGAGGATACTCCATAGACCTTGACTCTCTCCATGCTTCCCTCTGAGAAGAAATTGCCACTGCTTAGAAAAGGTACCAAGGACCAGTGGATGCCAAATGAACTCTGACACCAGACTTCAAGGTCAGTGACCAGGTCCTTGTCAAAGCAAAGTATTTCTGCTCTATGTACCTCTCTAAGAGACTCTCCAAGAAGAATCTGGGCTCTTATGAGATCATAGCTTAGGCAGCCACTCTCTTCTTCACCCTCTGGTTTCTAGAAAACATGAAGTCCATACATCTGGTTTTCCATGTTTCCCAGCTGGAATCCTCTGTGCCAAACACCATTCTGAACCACATCCAACCACCTCCACCTCCACTTGAGGTTGATGGTGAATCTGAATACAAAATTTCTAAAATCCTCAACTTGAAAATAGATCATAGATGCAGGAATTGCCAACCCCTGTACCTAGTCTATTGGTCAGGATATGAAGGAACTGACAAAGAAATCTCCTGGTTATTGGCAACAGAACTAGGCTACACTTTGGAACTAGTTTTGGATTTCCATCTCCAGTACCTAAAGTTGCCCAGTTCTCACCCTGCCTGAGGCAATCTGCACTTTGCAAATTTTTTTAGCCTTGCCCAACACCAGTATCACTCAACCTTCCATGGCCTTCAAGGGTTCAGGCCTAAGAGGGGAATACTGTCATATCCTGGACCTCTGAGTCCAACTCTGACCCTTCTGTACCACCTCTGCATCACATCTGGTACAACTCTGTACCAACTCCCTTCCTCCTTCCATTCCTCCTGCAGTCTCACTTACTCAGCCTCTTCCCTTAGCAATCTCCTTCAACTCCATTTACAGTGGCTCAAAAAACTGTCCCAATGTTTGCATGTTTTGTACTAAATGTGATGGTGTTCAATAACACCTGATTATTATCCAATACTATAAGTATATGAAATGTAGTACCTGCTCTTGGGTTTCTACTGGTCCAAGATTCAAATGATTTGGTTATGTTTTGGTGAAATAGCAGCCATATCAAAATGACTACTCATTGGGACAGTTTTTTGACTTTATACAAAAGATGGTATTTAGTACTTGGTATAACCTCCCTTGGCCTTGATAACTGCTTGAATCCTTCTAGGCATGCTTTCTATCCATTTTTGACACTCCTCCACAGAAATTCTTTGCTATTACTCTATCCCATAATTCATGAACTCCTATAGATGCCCTTTGTTAAGACCAGATCCTCCAGTCCAAGTCTGACCAGAGTTCAGAGGTCATAAGTGGAGTTAAGGAGGTGGGTGACAGAGGTGGATGCAATATCCAGAACAGAGATATTGGAGCAGAGGGGGACACAGTGAGGATGTTGGTGCAGGACTTATGTGTCATGCCCTTAAGCAGGTCTGTGTCCTTGTATTTTGGAGTGGGGTTCTGACAGGAGATGTAGGGAAGTCAGGCAAGGATAAGAGGACTGTCTTAGTCAATATTAGTGCTGAGGAATAGCATACAGGAGATGTCCTTAAATACAATCAGAGTAAGGTACAGAAAATGGAAGTAGAACAAGAACATGAAGTAAATACAGGGACAAGGTAAGTGATGTGGCAAAGGGGTAGGGAACTGTCAAGTAAGCTACTGAGGAATGGTCAAGGGTCAGAGAACAACAATATACAAATGTGGATGAGGATCCAAGTGCTGCCAGGAATAGATCCGAGCAGAGGATGAGCTCTGAGGGTGATGTGGAAGATGGGCTGGGAGTGCAGAGGTGGGCAGAGATGGCTGGAGGAGGTGTAACAGAGGTTGGAATGCATGGATGTGACAGTGCCTCCCACTTAAGGCTGAGTCCTCAAGGCCATAGTAAGTGCAGATGTCTGGTTGGTGTTATGATTTATTCTTTTCTTTGATCTCTGACTCACTTTTCCATCTCCACTTTATTACCTTCAGTTCTTGTCGACTAACTCTTACTTTCCCATGTTCAAGTCATGGATTATTGTGAGTCATATCACATTACTAACTTTCCAATTTCCATCACATTCCATCTTATTCCATGCCTACCTTTAACTTGGTCCATGTGCCATTCCTGTACTTATATAAACCCAGTTGTCTCGACAATGTACTCTAGTCTAGTCTCCTCCAGAGTCCTATATTCCCTTCTCTAGAAGACTCTGTTCTACTTCAAGTGAACGCTCCTTGAGAACCTCACAAGGTTCATCATCAACAGCATCCCTTTGCACTAGACCAAAGGGAGAATGCTTGAACCTCTGAAATCCTAAAACAGAGGATACCTCTATCCCTACCCAGATTAGCCATAACAGTCAGAGCCAGTTGGAGGGGGCAGTCAAGCCCCTGTGGAGAGGATGACCAGAAAAGGATGACAATAATGTGGGTTGCTTACTAGGTGGAGTCCAAAAATTTTCACCTCAAAGTATAAAAGATGGGACTTGGAGTCTGAGCAGCTTAAACTCATACCACCATCATCCCCAACATGTCTGACAAGGAGACTAGGTCCCCAACACCACCCCCAGTGAAGATGAAGAGGTCCAGTCACTTTGGGCAGTGCTCACTCAAGTGGAGGAAAGAAGCAAGTGGGAGTGAGCCACAAGGTTGTGACATGAGGCAGAGATGCACAAGTGGTGCAAGAGGGAGGAGCAGGAGCACAGGGAGCACAAGGAGGTGGAGTGGCAGATGTGTGAGGAAGAGGAGAGGAAGAGGAGGGAAGAGGAGCAGTGGAGGAGGGAGGTGGAGGCTGTGGAGAGGTGGAAGACAGAGTTGGCATGCCAGTGGGAGGAACAACAGAAAGCAAAGCAGAGGGAGAATGTGGTGGACAAGGTAAGTCCAAAGTGGGATATATGCAGAGTACTAATGGATTGTTTTACAGAATTACATAGAGTTGACTGACTCTGAGAAGAAGCACAGTCAGCGCAAGGTGGCAGATAAGAGGAAGGAGCACAGAGGTGGCCCATGTGAGCAAGACAGGGGCATTGCATGCATGCCCCACACATCCAGAACCAAATGGTCCACATGTGTGGAGTGTCATCACACACACAATCTGCAAGCAGGGTGAGAAGGGGTTGCCGCATGGAGGGGAGAAGAAAAAGTGGGCCCAGCCTGTGGTGGAGATTTCATGGGCAGGTCTGTCATGGAGGAGCAGGGATGCAGAGGATGAGGAGGAGGACACAGTGGCAGTGGAGGTGCCTGACCAGCACCTCCTGCTGCTGCTTCAGATTGCAGAGGTGGTCAAGTGCATCACTGCATCAACAGAGGGGTGGATGAAGGAGAAGCAGAAGAGGA
>JBBPKJ010001275.1:0-11702 GCA_038089195.1 Brasilioporus rufonigricans | reverse complement strand
AACAAAGTCACGTGCTAATGGCCTTCAGGGGTTCAGGCCTAAGAGGGGGATACTGTCACATACCAGATTCACCGAGCCAAACTCCGGTCCTCCGGACTTAACTCTGAACTATCTTATTTACCTCCAGATCTTCTTTACTTGTTAAGTCTTGTTTTCCTTACTCCGGACCAACTCCGGACTTCTGTTACTTATCTCTTTGATATGTTCACCTTGACACCTCAGTTCCTCTGTCTTCCTGACATCTCTGTTCCTACGTCATTCTGACATCTCCATTCCTATGTCACTCTGACATCTCTCCATTCTTGTTTTATCTTGACACTCTGTCACTCCTGTTTCACCTCTGTACCTTTGCACATTGTACATCTACCCGACCTCATTTCTACCTTAGTAATCCGCCTCCGATTTACTATATAATCTCCATATTTCTGTCTTGTATACCTCAGTTTGAATATCAACAGAACTTGATGTTCTCCACCTCCGTCTGTCTCCGCTCTGCTCCACCAGACTGAACTTGACTCTCCTCATCTTGTTCGTCATTCCTCTGACTTGAGTTCATAGTAACTCTCATCTGACCTCCGACCCTCCGACCTCCGAAATCGGGACACCGGACCTACGCAAGGCGCACCACATAAGGTGAAGCCAAGTCCCAGACCAACCAAATATAACAACTCCAGCGTTCCGGAGTTACACTCAGGGCACATTGACTGAGTTTAACAGTAGTGGTTAATGCTCCTTGCTTTCCACTTTAGGAAATTGTGGGTTTCAATCTTGTTTAGTTGAGGAAGCTGTGAGTTCAAGTCTTCCTGGTGCACTATTTTTTTGGGCCCTTGCATACTTAGCTTGTAAGTGAGGCTTAGCAAGGTGACATGACTTAGGGTCTCTTATGACCAGTATAACAGCAGGATACCATGTGTGAAAAGCTTGATAAAAAGTTATGAAAAGACTTGGAAAGCAATGGTTAAGCAGTGGGACCTGCTTAAAAAAGCATATCCATGCTTTTTGGCTTTGGCAGATTATAGGTGGTGAAAAGCACAAAAAAGCACAAAAAAGCAACTTGTTAATTTCCTGATATGGGTTTGTGAAATCAGGCAACGACCAAGGTGCATGTGTGATACTACACAGTCATAGGCTCTTCAGTTAAGGAGAAATGTGTAAAGTCATAACTTCACACAGGCCTTGAGGCCAGAACACATCACAGGCTGTTGAGATGATGGTGTTTGATAACACATTCTCAGTTGCATGTGGTACAATGGACTGTATTGAATATTTACCTATTGAGAGACAGCATTCTACATACAGTCAGTTTAAGTAGGTAACAACTACAGTATGAGAGGCTCACCTCAGTTGCATGTGGTACAACAGACTGAGGTGTTCTAATATGAATGATACAAACTCTAAATGAAAATTGCTACTGTGTTTGACAAGGGGTAAAGGATTGTGAGCAAGGGCTATCACAGATGAATAGACAATCCATATGATGGTAGGTATGCAGGTGATCATCAGGAAAATACCTAGGAACTTGTAAGCACTTTTCGGTCTTGCTACATACCAAAAAGTCATGCAAGTAAAACAGTGCTACAACTTTTTGAAGTTATGTCATTTCTTGTGGCAAGCTGGAAAAGTCAGCTGAAGTTGCTAAAAGCATCCTGAAAATTTGTTCTGACAAGATGCCAATAAGGCCAGGGGACAGGTACTTGGAAAGTAGTACAAGTAACAGTGCATGTTGTGCAGTAAGATCCCACAAGCAATGATGAACAAGTCAAAAAGTCCCCACTGTAGCATTGTATAGTAGTCACCATGGTTGGACTGTAACAGCACTCACAAAACAAAGTCTATGCTAGTGTGTGAGTAACATAAATCTACTAGTCCTTGTGTGCAAGTTGAATTGCATCTATCAGCTTGCCACCACTGGCAACTGAATCCTACTGGTGCTGGCCTGGGTGCTGTCAGCCTGAGGTTTAGCTCACAGTAGTAAGAATCACCACTCTCCCACTGGCAGTCACATAGTACACTGTACATTACTAGTAGTACTCCTCATCCTGTGCCTCATCCACCTCCAAGTCCAAGTTGTTGTCCGTATTCACATCATAAAGTTCCTGATTAGCATTATTAGAAACATGGGTCTGGGGGTCACTTTCCTTAGTCTCATAATCAGTTTTAATATCTGAGGATGTGTTGATTGTTGCATGTTCATCATCTGAAATAGGTTCTTCATTGACTCAGATGGCCAAACCACTTGCTTGACGAGGCACTGATGATTTGACATAAGCCTGTGCTGCATTGAATATATCTTGCAGTTTCTTGCTTGGTAGCTTTCTGACAGATTTAGTGTAGCTTTGGGCCTTCTCACCCCAATGACCTTCAGAGAATTTGTAGCTCTTGTCATCTTCAGGCTTGATTCCAGTGTGCCACTGATGCAAAGCTTGTTCAACCTATAGTTAAAATTGATGCCTGACATCCAGTAGATTAACATCTGTGAGTACTTACTGCAGTCACTGCCAAAATGAGTGCCCCATGTGGCTTAGCATTATCACCAGTCATCAAATAGTCATACTTTGCCTGATTGACTATGGCAATGTTCTTGAGATGTGCTGCCAGTGTTTGCAATACAAGCAGGCCCTGGAATGATTTTGAAACCTCCAGTATACCCAGGATCATAATATAATCAGCATGGGCGAGCACAATGTATATATGCTCCTTACCTTCCATTTATCCTCCAAAATCTGTTCCACCTTGCTGTACACAAAAAAGAGGCCAGGCCCCAATGCTTGCACCACATAGGTTGCTTGATTCTCAGGCTTGTCATATTTATTGTCATTGGCCCAAAGTAGCCTAACTGCAGTGGTTGCAGCTGAAGCAAAGTGGCCATGCCATTCACAAAGATGCAGAGTGTCAGTATAGACAGGCCTTTTGATCAACTTGAAGACAAAAACTACTTACCAGGCAATAAATCAGATCATCGTCTGGAGTGAAAGTATGCTTCCACTTGGGATGATTTTTCATTAATTTATCCCAGATAAATTGTATGGAAATAAGAAGTCCCTTAGTATTCCAGGGATTCTTCAATGTTTCTGCAAAGCATCAAACCAGAGGTACAAACACCAGCCACCACAACTGGCCAATGCCAGGTGGTAAATCAGCTTGGGCTGAGGAATATGGCATAGCAAGAGTGATAGCATTGTTAATCAGGGCACTTGCTGTCAGGTGCTCTTGGGGCACATTATGGACCACTTTGGTAAGCTGGACTGATAAGAGAATTATGTAATGAATAGCCAACTTGAACTTGAATAAAGTAATGGCTTACCATGAGCAGGCCTCCTTTCATAGTCTTTGAATTGGTTTTGAGTCCAGTGGATGCTACTATGTGAGGCCATTGGGTTTCCTCATTGTTAGACAAGCCATCAAAGGGAATAACACCATCACTGGCTGCTGCACTGTGACCATCATCTACCTGTTGTGCAGTGACAGGTCTATGCTGTGAGTGCTTGCATTTGTATGCTTCATTCCACAGTGGTCTTAACCTTCTTGGATGAAGGGGGATTGGTTTGGAATGGTGAGTCCAAGTTGAGGCTAGGGGTTCTGGTTATTGATGAGGTCCAGGCCAAGTCAGATTGATCTGATACATGCAATATTACTAAGTGTCATTACTCAGAAATGCTAATCTACGATCACACTCACCTGCCAATTACTGCCAGTGTTGCTGTTCTCTTCAGCTATCATCCCAGTGGGACAGGCAATGGGCAAGCTTACTCAATGTTGGCCCATGTGGCCTTGGCCCTGTTTCTAGTTGGCAACTTTGAATGGGCATTGTTGGCAGCTTGAATGGTGAGTGAGTCTTCTGGATTGTTGATCTTTGTATTGCCTCCATCAGCATTGTGTTGGATATTTAGCTAGTACGCTATTTTGGTAGCTTACATAAGCATACCTACATTGGACAGTAGTTAGTTTACTTCATCTTTAGTAACTTACTGAAGACAGTACAGGTAGCTACTACACATCTAATATAAGTGACTTACTGAAAACAGTACAGATACCAGATAAACATAACCAATAGGTTACAATACACTGTGACCATCATCTGCAAGAACAGATAAGTCCATTTCTTCTCTAGTAGTAATACATTCACTTATCTGGGGTATGGATGTTGTTGTTGACCTTCATTGCAGGAGTCTGAAGATTGCCAGTGGTTGCAGTGGCCTTTTTCTTTTCTCCAGTATCATAGATCTTGGAGGTAGGGGTGGCAAAAGATGCATGCAGCTTGACTAATTTTTCTTGTAGTTCATTTTCAATGTCTGCTGCATGTTGTATATTGACCTGCTGGCACTCAGTAGCTTCTGCCACTGCCTGAGAGCATACTACATGTTCATGCTGCACCTCTTGACTGGAGTGTCTTGGTGCTGGCTTGTCAGGCAACCTGGGGTGCTGAGTTTTGTTTGCAGACCAAGTGCTTATTGTGTGTGGCTGAGACATTTCAATGTGGGAATGGAATGGTGGTACTATCATTGTACTGGTACTGCAAACTGCATGTGCAATGCAAAATGTTCAGAACACTACACTCCACATTTCTGTAGACTCCAAAAAATTAAGGGAGATAGGTATACATGTATTCAAATTGTGGACAAGAAATTGGCATGAGTTAAGAAGAATGATGTGTTATAATCTGGCATTTTCTGTCAAGATCAGCAGTGGTATTGACTATTTCAGCCCCAGATCTGAGAGATCCTGCTTCTGATTTGAAAAGCTGAAATTGGGAGGTTATGGATAGGTCCATATAGATTCTCATCAGCAAGTATCAGAGGATACTGCTCACCAGATGAAGCTGCAGAATCAATTCTTGACAAGCAAGTGTCACAAATTTGAATCTCCTCCTTGGCACCAGAAGCTTGGTGCAAGGAACTTGCAAGGCCAAATTTCAAAGTCTGTAGGCATTGGATGCATGACCTGGTGTGACAAAAAGCTTGCATTGCATGTGCAAAAGACAGCCAAACTCAGAATCAGTCTACATGCTGAATGTACACCAGAAAAAATTGAGAAAAATGCTTAGTAGATGGGGTGCCATGGTCTGAATTCACAGATTGAACCTGAGGAGAGTAAGTGTCTTTGTGAAGACATTAGAACAAACATAGTGATTTTTTTGCACATCTGGGGCACTGATAGTAGTGGCAGTTGGATATTAAGGGAGAATACTTGAAAAATTTCAAGGTTATGTCATTGCTATCATCTCCATTCTTGCTTACCTGCCCAGGCAACAGGTTGAAAAAATTACAAGGCTATGTCATTGCCATGATCTCCAGGCCTGGGCCCTTTTCTGTCCATGGAGAATGAAGGTTTGGTAAGTAGTATGCCCAATTGCAGCAAAGGACCTGACTGCTTTTTTAGCTTGAATTGAGACCCTCATCAAATGCCTATGTTGTTGCCATGGTCTCCAGGCCCTTTTCTATTCATGGAGAATAAAGCTTCGGTAAGTACCTGTAGAGGTTTGGTAAGTAGTTTGCCTGGTTTTTTCAGCTTGACTTGAAACCTTCATCAAATGCAAGCCCTTCACCATCATGGCTGATTTCTCTGTCAATTCCCTGGGTGCACAAAGTACTGTCACTCATGAGGTGGACTTAAGCAACATGCTTGGCACATCCATGGTAGTAGTGTCATCCCCCTGCCTATGCTGCAAGACAACCAGTCACAGTCAGTTGATGCTAATGACCATGAAGATGACAACTACCAGGATCCTCAACCACAAGGCAACAAATCTGCATGCATGGTGTATTTACATCCAGTAATAAATGGTAAGATAATCCTGTTTAAGACTGCCTACCTGATGATCCTTTCTTTTAGGAAGACCATGCAATCAGAATGGTCAATATTTGCATCCAAATTCCCCCCCACTTCCTCTTGCAGATCCCCCTCAGAATGAATGGACACCATTTGCTCCTCAAGCACAATTTGAGTTGGCTGACTTTCTGTACTGCTGCAAACAGATGTCAGGCAGGAATATTAACCATCTATTTTCTATATTAGCAGGCATGTATGAGCATGATGATGTGCTGTTTCATTCACACAGGAACATGTACAAGAAGATTGACAGCATCAGCCATGGTGATGTGCCATGGCAGTCATTTACTGTCAAGTACCATGGCAAACAGCCAGAAAATCCTCCAGCTTGGATGACTGCAGAGTATGATGTCTGGCACTGTGATCCACCTGTCATGCTGGAGCACCAAATTGTGAATCCTGAGTTTTCCTGTAGAATGGACTATGCACCCAAGGTTATTACTGACAAGTGTGGTGAGTGAGAGGTCAGCAACCTCATGTTGGGCCAATGGAGCTTGGAGTGATGTGTACATATCTATTTTTCATGGATTTGCATCAGTTCACTTTACTTGCACTGAGCAGGAACTCATCAGTCAAGATCCCACAACCCATGGTGCTATGTTTGCACCTGTTATCCTTGATAGCAACAAAACAACAGTATCAGTCAGGACTGGGAACACAGAGTACTACCCATTATATATATTCCTTGGCACCCTGCACAACAGCATGCAAAGGGCTCACTGCAATTCCATTGGCCTTCTCAGGCTCTTGGCTATACCCAAAAGTAAGTGGTAATCACCAACTTCTCTGATGGTTCCACTAATTTTGGATGAACCCCATAGCAGACTAAGCACATACAGATGACCCAGACTTTCATCTCTTTTGGCAGCAGCTCTTTCAGTTGTCACTGGCTGCAGTGTTGCAGCCACTGTGCACTGTCTGCTCCACACATTACCTGATGTGGTGACAACCATTATCACTGGGTAATATATGGACTTGGTCTTTACATAGCTGATTATCCCAAGCAGGCACTACTGGCATGCATTGTGCAAGAGTGGCGTGCCTAATGCACAGCATCTCATGAAGATCTTGATAATGGGGGTGGGCTGCATGTGCAATAACTAACAGAGCAACTGCTGCAAACATTGGATACTAGGATGTTATTGAAGGAGTATGGCATTGTCAGCAATGTACAGGTGTGTCACTAAATACTGTCTTTACTATTGGTATACTGAGGTCATTATTGTTACTAGCCTTTTACTGCCCACTTCCCTCATGCAGACATTCATGAATTTATTGCCCCAGATCTTTTGCACCAGCTCATCAAGGGAACATTCAAAGACCACCTGGTTGCTTGGGTTAGCAAGTATCTCAAGTTGATGCACACTGAGCAACATACCAAGGACATCATGGTGGATATTGATCAAAGGTGAGTTGTCATGAGACCTCATGTTCTCACATTAGTGTTAATTTGAGATAGAATTGCTGCTGTGCCCCCATTTCCTGGTGTTTGCTGCTTTCCCAAAGGATGAGGCTTCAAGCAGTGGACAGGTGATGACTTGAAAGCACTTATGAAGGTAAGAATTATATGATCTATTGTGGATGGAAGCTGATGGATCCATACTGACCTGCCACCATACAGGTCTATTTGCCTGCTATTCATGACTATGTACTTGATCAAATGGTGAATACAATATGCACTTTCTTAGAGTTTTGTTATTTGGTTCACCTTCCAGTCATCAATCAGTCTATGCTGGGAAAAATCAATCATGCCATGCAGGAGTTCCATGAGTATCAAAAAGTTTTCATTGACACTGGAGTTCACAATAGCTTCTGCCTTTCATGACAACACTTGATGAAGCACTACCGGACCCTAATTGAGATGTATGGTGTGTCCAATAGACTATGCTCTTCCATTATGGAGTCACAACACATCAAGGCCATCAAAGAACCTTGGCAGTGGTCCAACAAGTTTGATGCTTTGGGGCAGATGCTTGTGACAAATCAATGCCTTGACAAGCTTGTAGCAGCATGCCTTGATTACATGCAGCGAGGAATGCTCCATGGGCCTTTTGGGCCCACTCAGATCATGGCATCCATCGATGATAGCAATGATGACAGTGCAGTAGGTAGTAATAGGGTCGCTAGCACATATGATGTTTGAATGGCTTACAATCCTGGTAAGCAAGGAAACTTATTAGATATAGGTAGTATATTAACTAATAGTCAGTGTCCAATTTGCCTTGGTCAGCTGCAGACATTGCTCAGCATTTCAACTATCCTATGTTAGAACCATTGATCCATTGCTTCCTTCATGATCAATTCAATCCTAATTCTGATGTCCCCAGGGACCAAATGGACATTGCAGACTGTTCATGCTTTAACTTGAATGTCAAAGTATACAAATCAGCAACCGCTTTCTACTATGCACCTAGCAACTGGTCAGGGACAGGGGGTATGCAGCATGACATTGTCCAATCCACACTATCATGGCATGGTGGTCCAGCCAGGATGGGCTGTGTCTTTGTGGATAATGGAGGTACAGAGGGAGATGGATTCCAGGGACTGTTGGTTGCTCAAGTATGTCTGCTTTTCTCTTTTGTGCATCAAAATGGGAGGCAGTATGATTGCACACTTGTGGAGTGGTTCCTACCAATCAGGGATCATGCTGACAGCATCACAGGGATGTGGATTGTGGCCCCAGAGGTGGATCAGAATGGCAAAGTGGTCTAGGCAGTCATATCACTTGATTCTATCCTTCATCTTGTGCATCTTATTCCAGTCTATGGGAATGACCCACTGCCTACAAATCTCCATTACACTGACACACTGGATAGTTTTTGTGCCTTTTATGTGAATAAGTACATTGACTACCATGCATTCACCCTTGCATTCTAATACTTGAATTTGATTTATGTCCACTTTCTCAGTCAACTTTCTGGTACGCTTGTGGACTTCTGAGTAGTGGTGCTTCACACTGTGAGTGAGTAAAGTTAAGCAAGGTGTGAAAAAAAGGGGGGGGGGATTGCATAAGTTGAATAAGTAAGAAAAAGCAACTGGGTAAATTCCTTATGATGTGGTGCATTGGGCCCTGCACACACTGGTCATTGACAGTGCAGGTTGCAATCATGGCTGTGGCTGCATGTTACAATTTTCCTTGTCCACCGTGATACGTTCATCATTTCCTTTTGTCACAACCATGCTTTCCCTTTCGCTTACACTTCCTATGACTCCTTCTTAGTCATATTCTATGCGGACAACACCCTCTTAACTCCTCTCTTCTGATCACCTTACTCTCGGACTAACCGTTCTACAATATTCTCTTACACGTTGCGTGTTCTGATCTCTCCATAGTCACCAAGCCTTACCTTTGTTGGTTCAAGTCCAACATTCTAGCTTGATTGACTTCTTTTAGCTACTTGGTCTGTGCAGTGATTGACCTTTGTTTGTCTTTCTTGAATCTCCACTATAAGCTGTATTGTATAAAAACCTAGACATCCCCTCGATGTACTTTAGCTAGTTCTACGTTTATTTAATGCACTACTGTGCTCCTTGTGCCTCATTCTCTCTAAAGTACTGCTCTTTGGACGTTGTGTCTCTGTGTGAGTACCTCCCAAAGTCCAGGAAAAGTAAGTCTCGAGCATAGAAGTGCTCTCAACATTACAAAAGAACTAGCTCGTCCCTTTGACTCTTCCCTCGAGAAGTAAGTCACCATAGCCGACCAACCCAACCCCAGACGAAGGATCGCTGGATCCTCCTCCAATCCTACTCCCACCCCTCGCCCTGTCCACGCCTCTAGGGCCTTGAGAACCCTCCTTGCCAGTCGATCGCCTGCCCCATCTGTTGAACCTCTTTCTGCCAAGGAAGACTCTGATATTGAGATTGAAGATCTCCCTGATGCCCAACCATTGTCTGCCACTGTTGTCTATAACCCAGGAATCTTTTCCCCCATCGCAGTCACCCTCCAAAGCCGCCCAACTTCCCCAGTTGCCATGACTACCACCCCAAAACCCATTGAGTTGAAATCCACCCTCCCAGCTGATTTCTCTGGTGAACCCGAGAAAGCAGCATGGTGGATCAGCACCATGAAGGGCCACTTCAAGGCCAACAACACCATCTTCTCATCAGACCCCCCAAAAATCTACACCCTCCTCAACAAAATGGGAGGAGGGGCTGGCATCCATTTTGCCAAAAAATGGTACCACTTGATGCAAGACCCTACCACTAGGAAGGAAGACAAGACCTTCGACAAAGTAGTCAAAGACTTTAGTTCCATTTTCATCCCTTATGATGTTGAAGGAACAGCCAGACAAACCCTCGACACACTTCGACAAGAAGTAGTCCAGAACAAGAAAGACCCTCGAATCATCAATGACTATAAACTCCAGGACTACGTCCAGGGTTTTTCCACAGCAGTTCTTCACACTCGCCTCGAAGATAAAGAAACCATTTGCCTGAAGTTCACCAGAGGATTATACCCCCCTCTTTGCCGCCTCATCTTCTCCCAAACGACCCTCCCTGATACTTATGATAAGTGGGTCAAAGACGCAAAGAAGTTCACCAAGCACCTCGAAATGGACAACAACTTTCTAAAGGGAGATGACCGTTCCTTCCCCTTCCACACACCTATGCGTACCAGAGACCCCAATGCCATGGACATAGATGCTCTCAACCTATCCCCTGTAGAAAAGGCACACTGCCTATGCGATTGCCTCTGCTTTATCTGTAAGAAAGCAGGGTGCTCGACCCATAACCATCCCAACTGCCAGAGCCAACCTTGAGGAAGATGCCCCCCTCCTTCCTCATCCACCTCTAGAATCCAAGCTGTTGAGACTACTCAACCCTCCGAACTGGCACAGTACGTGTGCAGCCCGAAAGCCAAAGGGAAAGACCCCCAACAGATCCTACAAGTCCTCCATGCCTGCTTCGACAAGGCAGAAGAAGAATCAACCGAAGAAGTCCGATCTGTCACCTTAGTTGATGAGGATTTTTGAATAGGAAGGATGCCTCGACGTCTCCCCTTCCTCATGTCATAGCTCCTGTACTTTTAGCTGAACCATCTGGAAATACAATTTGAGTCCACTTGACTATCTCCCATGGAGCAAAAACCATCAACACCAGTGCTCTGATTGACTATGGGGCCACTGGAAATTTCATTGACCAAACCCTTATTCAACAACTATCCTTGCCTACTCGACCCCTCCCTAAACCAATTGCCACATACAACGTAGACGGAACTAAGAATCAATCAGGATCCATCAAAGCCAAGGTATCTGTTCACCTAGCCTTCCCCAATCATGAAGAGACGATTGATTTGATGATAGTAAACTGCAGACATTCCCAAGTAATCTTAGGAATGCCCTGGCTGTGCTCTCACAACCCCAAAATCGACTGGACCTCAGGAACGCTCTCTCTTCCTGATCCCTCTTGTCCTAGTCGAAAGACGTTCGACACCACCCCCACCAGATATTCGATGCAATGGTTAGGAGCTGATCCAGATAAGAAGATCACCTCTCAACTAAAGAAGAGGGAGGCTTGGTTAAATGGGGAGTCCATCTGTAAAACAACTCTCTCTACTGAAATCGCTAGCCAAGCCAAGATAGACCAGAAACCCCTCCCAGCTGTCTTCTCTTCTTTTGCAGACATTTTCGCAGAAAAGACCCACAACCTCCTCCCACCTCCATGCCCCTTTAATCATGCCATTGAGTTGAAGAACTCCTTCGCCCCTTGAGTCGCCAAAACCTACCCTCTTAACCCCCAAGAACAGGAAGCCTGTAAGACGTTTGTCGAAGAACATCTTAAGACTGGTCGTATCGTACCCTCCAAGTCTCCTCAAGCATCTCCCTTCTTCGTCCCAAAGAAGGATGGCTCTCTTCATCCCTGTCAAGACTATC
>JBBPKJ010001274.1:0-11724 GCA_038089195.1 Brasilioporus rufonigricans | reverse complement strand
ATCTTTAGTACCTTGCAGATACCTTAATATTCTTTTGGCCACCATCCAGTGTCTCATATCTGGATTTGAGGTAAATGAAGCCAGTCTATTTATGGAATAGGTGATGTCAGGCCACATGGCAACTGCCACATACATCAGAGATCTGATCAGTGATGCATACTTGTTTTGGTCATAATTTTCATATGTGGTGTCACCTTCCTGATTGGGAAACGTCTGAACTTTAGTGTCCATGGGTGTCTTTACACTATTTGCATTCTCAAGTCCTTGTGCCCATAATATAGATTCAATGTATTTGGTTTGGCTGATGAATAGAGTCCCTTTGGCACAGTCTCGAGTGATTTCTATTCTGACAATCTTCTTTGGGTCTCCTATATTGGTAACTTTGAACATAGACTGCAATTGTGCTTTTAATGACATCATGAGCCCCTGAGCCGATGTGAACAGGAGGAGATCATCTACCCAGACAGTGATGATTTTTATCCCCTCCTTAGTTCATCTGATATATGCACAGGGGTCTGTCCATAGATATTTGAAGCCTGCTTTTACTAGTTGTCCATTTAGTTCGATGTTCCATTCTCTGCCTGACTATTTTAACCTGTATAATGTTTTAATTAAATGGCAGACGCATTGTGTGCTTTCTTCAAAACCTTCAGGTTGCCTCATATAGACTTCCTTCTTTAGCATACCATTTAGGTAAGTGCTCTTTACATCCATTTGCTGTATTTCCCAATTTTGGCATACAGCCAGGGCCAATATTGCCCGGATCGTTTCTAATCTCACTACCAGTGAGAATGTTTCTATATAATCCATTCCCAGTATCTGTGAGTACCTTTTTGCCACTAAGTGCGCTTTGTATTTTTCTAATCTGCCTTCTTTATTATATTTCCAAATGAGAACCCATTTGTTGGATACTGGTATCCTACCCTTAGGTAAGTCTACTAGTTCCCATGTTCCCATTTGGTGGAGCTGACTAAGCTCTGCTTTGACAGCTTTTTCCCATTCTAGCCATTCAGATGAGGTATGTGCTTTTTTAAGTGATTTCAGGTTATCCGGTGAGGCACTGCTCTCACTGAATGCCACATATACTAATTCTACCTTTTTCATAGGGCTTTCTTCGTGCTCATCCTCATTTGGATCTCGAGCTAACTCTGGTGGATCATCATACTCATCTTCTGACAACTCTGGCATAGGGTCATCCAGTACCCAGTAGTCCTTTGCTACCTTGGGCCTGGTACTTCACCTAATCGGGTAAGTTTGATCTTTATTACTTTGCTTATGCTTATTCGTCCCTGAGCTGTCATGAGGTACGGTATCTGGTGCATTACCAGACCCTGACTCCCCCTCACATGGCATACCGTTGGGTGAGTTCCCTGCCTGTATTGGCATATTGACAGCGTCTTGCAGGAAACAGAAGTTATGTGAGATCTTGATAGATCTCATGTGCACATCATAATATTTGACGGTGCAGGGGCCATCTATAAACCCCACAAAGGTATGTCTTACCAATTTTGTGTCTAATTTGTTTAGATTGACACCTTTTGTCATAATCCAAACAGGTGCACCAAATTCCTTGAGGTGAGATATATCGGGCTGCTTCCCAGTCCATTTTTCGCAGGGGGTGGTCCTGTGAGGGCATGAGTATGCAATCAGTTGCGCATGTATGCTGTGTGCATGATTGCTTTGGGCCATAGATAATCTGGTAGGTTGTTAGCAATTCTCATTGTGTGTGCTAATTCTCTTAGCATTCAATTGAATCACTTGGAGACACTGTTCTGTGATGGGGAATAGGGAGCAGTGACCTGTAAGTTGACTCCTGTCTTCCTACACCATGTTAACAGATTGTTATTGATATATTCCTTACCATTATCTGCCCTGATGACCTTTGTCTGGTGCCCTAGTTGGCATTCCAAATATATCAGGTATTCCTTTAACTTTGCTGATGCCTCCCCTTTATTAACCATGAATCTTACTTCACAGTATTGAGTAGCATCATCAATAAAGGTAATGAACCATTGTGCTCGCCTAGTCAACACTTCCATTCAGGCGGGTCCCCACACATTGGTATGTATCATTTCTCCTGATTGTGTGGCACATGGTTCTGATATTATTGGAAATGGGGATCTAGATTGCTTTGCTTTGATACATGTGGAGCAATCTCCAACCAGTGACAGCTTTATGGTAAGCTTGTCCACTAATTTTTCCTTTTGAAGACGTTGGAGTTCTTTAACTCCAATGTGTCCAAATCTCCAGTGCCAGTCATCCCAGGTATGTGCCTGGTATACATGCTCTATAGGCTCATGCCTACGTGCTCATAGCATGTAGATACCTTTATGTAGATTAGCAATAGCAAATAAATTTTTATTCTTATCATATAATTTCACTTGGCCACCTCCTGCTATAGAGGTGCCACCTTCCTTATCAAGGCAAGTAAGTGAAATCAGATTATGCATAGCATCTGGAGTGTATAGTACATTACACAGAGTAATAACAGAATCTTTGTTATCAATGCATGTCTGTAACTCTATGACTCCTATGCCATATGCTGTTATGGTGTGGTCTCCTATGCTGCGAATAATCTTTTGTATAGGGGTCATTTCCCTAAACAGTTCCTTACTGTTTGATAGGTGTACCGTGCTACCTGAGTCAGCCACCCATGTGTAAAATTCAACATGTTCATCTATTCCTTCCCAATTGTCTACAACATATAAGTTATCATCTATAGTATTACTAGCAGATGTCCCATTCCCATCTGCAAGCAATACTTGCTTGTCTTCTTGTATGTCATGTGTCATCAGGGTGGACCCTGACTCCATGGCAAAATTCACTTGCATGGTCTTGGCATGCTTAGCCAGGCTGCCATTCCTTTGCCAGCAGTCATCCTTGGCATGTCCTGGTTTGTGACAGTATCCACATTTGGGTTTACCCTTATGTTGGTACCTGTCAGTTGTGTGATTGTTCCTGCCACAAATGGTACAGGGTGATGTAGTAGGTTCTTTTCATTTGATTCCCCTATTTTGTGTGAACATGGCTTGTTCAGTTTGTGGAGTACCTTTCCTATGTTTGTATTCATCAACTAGTACTGTGGTTAATTATTCGACTGTGATGGAATTGATTCCTTTGGTGGCTATTTGGCCTGCCATATATGATGTCATGAATGTGGTCCAGGACTCTGGCATGTTTAGTAATAGGATGTCCTTGAATTCATCATCAGGCATGGGCTTTCCCATGGCTGACAAGTCATTCCTCATTTGTTTCAGCTTATTGATGTGAGTTGGTATGCTATCACCTGACTGAACTTGACTCTCCTCATCTTGTTCATCACCTCTCCAACTTGAGTTCTTAGTAACTTCTGACCTCTGACCCTCTGAAATCAGGATACTGGACCTATGCAATGCACACCATATAAGGTGAAGCCAAGTCCTAGACCAACCAATACAACAACTCCAGTGTTTTGGAGTTACACTTGGAGCATATTGCTTGGATTTAACAGGTGGAGGGGTAGGAAGCTGTCAATTAAGCTACCAAGGAATGGACAAGGGTCAGAGAACAAGGATGTACAAAAGCAGATGAAAATCCAAGTGCTGCTAGGATAGGTCTGAACAGAGGATGAGCTCCAGAATGGAACTCTGAGAGGTAATGCAGGTAATGGACTGAGGGTGTGGAGATGGCCAGAGATGGCTGGAGGAGGTGTAATGGATGTCAGAATGATGGATGTGACACCAGACCCATCCACACATCTTCTCTCATCTCCTCTTCCAACTCCACAAGCTCTCCCATCACTTCTGACAGCTCTGCCTCATCCACTTCCTCCACCCCAAAGTGCCCCTCCTCTCTGTAAATCTCCTCAGCATTGAGTTGGACCAGGCTGGCCAGCATCTTGTACTGGCTCTTGAACCTGGCCATCATCATGCTCTGGACCAGATGCACCACACACATCAACTGGTGCACCTGATCCATCAACTCACTGAGCCAAATCACCAGCACTTCCTTCACACTTGCTCACTCCTCTAATGGCCCCACTTCTTTCTCCATCCACACTCACTTTTTAGATTTCTTCTTTTTTTTTTCTCTGCCTCTTCCTCCATCTACACCACCTCCACCACCTTTCATTTCCATGTCTGCCATTCTGGCTTCTCCCTGGGCCAGTCACACCTGGACTTTGTGTCTTACAGGCCTGGTATGCCATCAACCTACCACCTCCAGCCTTGCACACCAGCTTGTTCCAAATGCACCATTTGCACCAGTCCTCCTGCATCTCCTCCTTGCCTTTGCCCTTGCCAGAATCCAGCCCTACCTCTGCCTGCTCCCTCTGGATCCACTCCACCTAATTTTCATTAGTCTGCTACCTTCAGTAACTCCAGTGCAACTCACCCTCTTCCTGGCCCCCTTTTTGGCCTTTGCCCACACTCTCATGGCCTCTTCCTCTCCCCTCTGTCACTCCTCTTCTGCCTGCCTTCACTCCTCCTCCTCCTTTTTCACCTTCATGTGCCTCCTCCATTTGTCAGACTTGGTATTCCAGATGGCTAAGGATGCACTCTGAGCACCTTGACTAAACTCTGAACTCTGGTTTCCAACTCCAATGCCAATCAACAAAGTCATGTGCTAATGGCCTTCAGGGGTTCAGGCCTAAGAGGGGGATACTGTCATATACCAAACTCCACCAAGTCAAACTCTGGCCCTTCAGACTCAACTCTGGACTATTTTTACTTGCTAAGTCTTGTCTTCCTTCCTCTGGACCAACTCCAGACTTCCATTACTTACATCTCTGAATATGTTTCATCTTGACATCTCAGTTCCCTTGTCTTCTAACATCTCCATTCTTATGTCACTCTGACATCTCCATTCCTATTACCCTGACATCTCTCCATTCTTGTTCTATCTTGACATACTGTCACTCCTGTTTCACCTCTGTACCTTTGCACATTGTATGTCTACCTGATCTCATTTCTATCTTAATAATCCACCTCTGATCTTAGTATATAATCTCTGTACTTCTGTCCTATATTCCTTAGTCTGAATATCAACAGAACTTGACATTCTCCTCTCTTGTCTGTCTCCATTCCACTCTGCCCAACCGAACTTGACTCTCCTTGTCTTGTTTGTCATCTCTCCAACTTAAGTTCTTAGTAACTCTCATCTGACCTCCAACCCTCTGAAATCAGGACACTGGACCTATGCAAGGAACACCACATGAGGTGAAGTCAAGTTCTAGACCAACCAATACAACAACTCTGGCATTCTGGAGTTACTCAGAGCATGTTGCCCAAGTTTAACACTGCCTCTATGAAGATCAAATCATCAGCACAAGGAATCACTGTACCTGCAAGCATTACACAGCAGTATGGGCATCCATGATAGACACAATGCCACTTCATCACTGCCACGTGGTATCCAAGCCATTGCAGAAGAAATCACAAGACTAGAACCTGTCAAAGAAAAGGGAAACATGAAGAAGAATGAAATACCATCAATGAGAACTTGAACACTGCCACAGTCATGTGGAAATTTGATGGCAATGACATGACTTATGCCATGATCACCCATGGTGCTGAGGTTAAAGCCCTCAAACTGTCAATGATTGAGAAAGCAAGGAGATAACCTGACTGGAACAAATGAGAAGAGGTGATTAATGCAGAACTGAGAAGTCTTGACAATGCATGCACCTGGAAGGTAGTTGAATGACTGATGAATACAAATATCATAAGCTGCAAGTGGATCTTCACAATAAAAAAGAACACAGCCAGCAAAGTTAACAAATACAAGGTCCATCTTGTTGCACATAGTTTCACACAACAATATGGCATCAACTATGATGACACCTACACCCCCATTACATGCCTCACATCCATACACCTCATCCTTGCCATTGCAGCATGCTAGGACTGGGACATTGATATATTTGATTTCCACAGAGCATTTCTCAATAGGAAGCTTGACAATGATGAAATCATATTCATGAAACTACCACCCAGCTTTGACAAGCACAGACATGACCTCATCACCAAGCTCCAAGTAGCCCTCTATGGCTCAAAGCAAGGTGCACTCAAGTGGTATCAACATCTTTCAAAAGAACTCAGTGAATTTGGATTCAAGTGGATGGAAGCCAACTGGGAATATTCATAGCACTTATAGGCATCCACATTCTAATCCTTGCATCACATGTTGACAACTGTACCATCACAGGAAGCTTGAGTGAACTTATCAAGGTGTTTAAAGCTGAAATAGAATTGTGCTTTTAGATTACAGACTTATGATCCATCAATTGGCTACTTGGGACAAAGATCACCTGAGACCATGCCATACAAACCATCTCACTCTCCCAAGAGCCATATATCAACTTGATACTCACAAAATTCAATCTAGGTGATGCAAAGCCAATCTCAGTTCCTCTCAACCCTAATACTCTATTATCAGAAACCCAATGCCCACAGACTACCAGCAAAATCACTAGGATGCAAAATATCCCATACAGACAAGCAACCAGTTCCTTAATCTACCTCACCTTGGGTACACAGCCAGATATTGCATTCACAATGTTGTATGTATGCCAATTCAATGCTAATCCAGGCTGGGCCCATTAGAAAGCCATCAAATGGATTTATTGTTATCTCATCAGTACCAAGAGCTGGATGCTGACTTTTGGCACTCAGACATGAGGTTTTGTCAGCTATGTCAACATAGATGGTGCTTCACAAGAGCATCACCATGCCATCATAGGATTTGCATTCCTGGTAGATGGGAAAGCAATACTCTGGAGCTCAAAAAAGCAAGAGCTTGTTACCTTATCCACCACTGAATCAGAGTTTGTAACAGCTACTCATGCTGCAAAGGAAGCCATCTGACTCCAACACCTCATCAGTGAGATATTCTGCCTGCTCAAGCATCCAACAATCTTGTATGGTGACAACCAAGCAGCCATCATGTTGATGCAAGACAGTAGTTTTCACACTTGTATGAAACACATTGACATACACTACTATTTTATTTGTTTTTCTGTTGAACAAGGACAGATTTGTTTTCTCTATTGTCCTACTAATAGTATGGTCACAGATACTCTTACTAAAGCCCTACCTAGTGGAAAGGCAAAGCATTTTGCTTTAGAACTCAGACTATGCCCTTTCATTTGAGGAGAAGTGTAGGAGTTATGTTGATTACAAATGGTTAGTGGCTATACATATTACTTAATCTTGCACTGCACCATAGACATTGTTTCCACATTCCATACACACCTCAGTGACTGTCTACTACCAATTCACTGAGGTAAATTACTACATTACTTAGTTTACACTTTTTTGACATCCTGTAGTCCTACTGCTCACTACACATTGCTCCAATCATGCTTTGGGCTGATGCAATGCAACTTACTAATTTTGGTGATCCATCTCTGTGGCCAATCTATCTTTACTTTGCCAATCAATCAAAGTATACTTGTAGATGGCCAACAGAAGATACATGCCATCATTTTGCATATATACCTGATGTACATAACTGTTTGTTCTCATAACAGACCACTCATGCTTTCAATATAGCTTCCCAATGACTTTCAGGACAAACACAGCAAGTGCTATGGACATTCATCATCAGCTGATGTGCATACTCACTGCAAACATGAATTGATGCATGCCATCTGGCAATTACTTTTGAATGATCAGTTTGTTGATGCATACAAGAACAACATCATAGTTGAGTTTGCTGATGGGATCACTCACCATCTCTTTTCCTGCCTTTATACTTATGTACTTGGCTGATTGCCCTGAAAAGTGAGTGAATCTATTAATCCCATTATGTTCTAATCTAATGTACTTCTAGGATTCTGCTAGCCTGTATTAAATTTCTGGGAAAATGTCCTTGTCCACAGTGCTTTATAGCCAGAACCAACATTCCCAATATGGGATCACCAGGTGACATAAATGAGAAAATAACTTTCATATAAGCAATAATGAGCTAAGAAACAAAACAACAAAGGCACAAAACTCAATTTTAAACATGGTGCAAGTATCAATGGAACATGTGCAAAGGACATCCTGAACAATGAGTCACTTGTCCCCACCCATGTATGTCATCAAGCTGTGATGATACAAACATGTCTTCAATTGCTAATCATCATAGAATGCATTTACAGAGGAAATCTCAGGGTTGATGAATGAGGAATTCAATTTTTTCCTCCTCTTAGTGGTCAATCTCTTGCATGAATTTGAGTTAGGTGTTTGGAAAGCAATATTTACCCATTTGTTATGCATTTTGTTTGCCAAAGGTGGTTTAGCCATCAAGCAACTTAATTTCAGGTGCATAATATTGGATCCATGTTCAGTGAGCACATTAGCCAAGATATCTTTGATTTGTAGATATCAAAGAGTATCTTCATTTGGATGTGGAATGATCTGAAGGTTTGCAAAAAAATGCTTCAAGCATGAACCATTTGGCAGAATGTGATTTTGAGGACCTTCTTCAGGTAAGAGTTTGGCTATTCATTCTTGTATGATACTTGCTCACCCAGTTTCAAAAAAGTGTGCAATGCCCTGTTTTGAAGGTCTTCTCCAAGCTCTTCATAACAAGATCATCCTTGACTTACTTTTTGGCCTGGCAACTTGGCATAGTTATACCAAACTCCAACTCCACACAGAGAAGTCTCTTGCATTTTTCAATGCAGCAATTAAGTCCCTCTGCATGTTAGTGATTATTTTTCAAGAGAATACATGCAAGGAATATGTGACAACTGAGCTCCCTCAAGAGTGCATTGCATGTGGTTGTCAGCAAGCTTTACTCACATCAAGACAAGGGACAATTGCACCTCCAATAAACTTGAAAGCAAAGCTTGTAGAAATATGCACTATAGATGGCATATAGCTATCAAGAGATAGCATCCTCAGTTACATGCAGTACAACAGACTGTATTGGATATTTACCTATTGAGGGACAGTGTTCTACATATGATCAGCTCAAGTAGGTAATGTCTACAATATGAAAAGCTCACCTCAGTCATGTGTAGTACAATAGACTGAGGTATTCTAACATGAACAGTACAAACTATATATGAAAATTGCTACTGTGTCTGACAAGGGGTAAAGGGTCATCAGTAAGGGCTGCATCAGAGGAGCTTCTCTCTCTCTCTAACCATGCCCCCAACAGGACCCCAGAACAGAGAAGACATTGAAGAAGCACTGAAATATGCACACACCCACTGAGCACCAATCCAACCATACCATCCATACCAGGCAGCTTCCAACACAGCCTGGGACCCAAAGTGACCATGGGACTGGGATGTACAATGAGAAGCAGCATATCATCAGCAAAAATTCCCATATCTCCAATGCAAACAAGAAGCCAAAGAAGACACTCCATCAGCTCACCAAGAATACAACCCCCCACCACACAAACCAAGAAAAGCAACTATGCAGTCAACACAGCAGAAGATGGGCAGCATTACTTGGAAAACAAGGCAATTTGCCATATAGGTCAGGCATTCACACCAGAACACTTAGCTGACCTACCTTCCATATTAGCCAAATCAACAAAACTCCACTTCCTATTACCAAAGCCATCAGGGCCACAGCCTTCCTACTTCAAGAACACATCCAATCAGACATAGGCACAAATATCATCACCAAAATCAAGGACTCAGTAGCAACAGCAATATCCAACCATGTGGTACAGACCATCACTGGACATGCAGCACAGGTTATGCAAGCAGCAGACTCACTTGCAGAAAAGGCAGACAAACTAGCTACTGGACCATCACCTAAGCAATCTGAATGGACAACTAGTCTACTAAACATCATGGTAGCCCAAGCCAAGGAAGCTGCTGACACTGTATTATCTAGCATTGACAACATCAAACAAACTGTAGAGATACTCACACCAGCTCTACAATCCACCAATGCCATCATGCAAGAACTTGTAATGAACTCCACCATAACTAAGGGCCCAACAGGCCCTCTCTCATACAGCACAGCCATCAAAGATGGACTCCACACTATGACAACCCAGGGCACCTGAACAGAAACAACCCCTACAATTGCAAGAGCTGCAGCTAGAGAATGTCAGGTCCTCATCCAATCTATGACTAACACCCCCATTATAGCAGCCAACACCCCAAAACCTGACATCATCATGCAATTCCAACAAGCTATCAACAAACTGCATTGCTCTGATGACCTCTCCAAGATCAAGATGGTGCAAACCTTGAGGGGAGGAGGTGTCCTGCTAGAATTCAGCTCTCCATCAACAGCAACTTGGCTGAAGACACTGGAAGCCTATACCACCCTCATGAACACAATGGGCCTGAAAGGCACCATCTGTGACAAGAAGCATCAAATCCTAGTGGCCTTCCTTCCCATCACAAGTGACATCCACAACTGTGACTGGATCTCTGAAATTGAGCAAGAGAATGACCTACCAGAAGGTTTCATAGGTGACATCCAATGGGTCAAACCCACAGAAAGATGAGTCCTGAACCAAAGGGTGGCTCATGCAATTTTCTCCTTCCTCAACTCAAACACAGCTAACCTAGCAATTCAAGACAGACTCATAGTTGGAAAAGAAAAGCTGCACCCATGGAAAGAAACCAAAGAGCCCATCCACTGTGCCTGCTGCCAGTGCTGGAAACATATTGCAAGAGACTGCAAGGCCACCCATGACACATGTGCATCCTGTGGCCACACACACCATTCTGCTGACTGCAACCAACCAACCATGACCAAATATTGTATCAGCTGCAGATCTAATGCCCACTCAAGTAACAGCCCCAATTGCCCAACCTACAAGGCAAAAAAAGATGAACTCAATTGAAAGCACCCCAAAAATATAATGCCATACTTCCCAATGGCCAAAGAATGGATGCAGGTCACCCAACCAACATCCTGCTCAGCTCAAAACTTCACATTCAATGAAGAATTGACACCAACCAACCTCCAATTTACCCAAAAGAAGTCTTACCACCAAACCACACTGGACAAAGAAAGCCACCACACCTGGGACCAAGGAGATCCCTGATGTTAAACCTAGGCAATGTGCTCCGAGTGTAACTCTGGAACACCAGAGTTATTGTATTTGGTTGGTCTGGGACTTGGCTTCACCTTATGTGGTGCACCTTGCATAGGTCTGGTGTCCTGATTTCAGAGGGTCGAATGGTCAGAGGTCAGATGAGAGTTACTAAGAACTCAAGTCAGAGAGATGATGAACAAGATGAGGAGAGTCAAGTTTAGTTGGGCAGAGTAGAGCAGAAATGGACAAAGGTGGAGAATGTCAAGTTCTGTTGATATTCAGACTAAGGAATATAGGACAGAAGTATGGAGATTATATAGTAAGTTGGAGGTGGATTACTAAGATGGAAACAAGATTGGGTAGACATACAATGTGCAAAGGTATGGAGGTGAAACAGGAGTAATGGAGTATCAAGATAAAACAAGAATGAAGAGATGTCAGAGTGATATAGGAACAGAGATGTCAAGATGATGTAGGAATGGAGATGTTTGAGTGACATAGGAACTGAGATGTCAAGATGAAACATATTCCAGATGTAAGTATGGAAGAGCGGAATTGGTCCAGAGGAAAGAAGACAAGACTTAGCAAGTAAGAATAGTCCAGAGGTGAATAAGATAGTCTGGAGTTGTGTTTGGAGGACCAGAGTTTGACTCAGTGAATCTGGTATATGACAGTATCCCTCTCTTAGGCCTGAACCCCTGAAGGCCATTAGCATGTGACTTTGTTGATTGGCATTGGAGG
>JBBPKJ010001273.1:0-11735 GCA_038089195.1 Brasilioporus rufonigricans | reverse complement strand
CGCGACCCGGTCCCCGCGCCGCACGCCCAACCCCACGAGCCCTCGTGCTAGCGCACTGATGTGCCGGTCGAACTCGCCATAGTCCCATGCAAGGTGCGTCCCGACGCCCAGGTTGGGCGAGAGCGGGCCGCCATGTGCCCGCGGCTGCTCCCGCCTGCACACCAGCGCAGGCCGCGCGGCGTGCTTGGCGAGGATCTCGTCCCGAAAGTAGACCGAGAGCGTGCGAAGCTCGAGCGGGGGGTCTCTTGGCCCCTCGACAACCGAAAGAGCGAACGACCGGCGTGTCTGAAGAGGTCTGCAAGCGAGACGAGCAACGCGAACGCTGGTCAGCATGACGAGATCGTTGAGTCGTATAAGAAGCACGGAAAACGGAGACGCTCACCTCAGGCTCCATACTTGTGTTTACGGTAAGGGAACATACTGGACCTCTAAATCGGTTTCTATTACCAAAGAAACTTTACATGCACCAAGAGGATGGTATTATTTTGTATTTCAAGTACTTGTACAGTATATGAACAAAATCCACCCTATTCCATGTTTGTTGGTAGAACCGCGCTTGCACCCCGCCAGAAACGTCGAAATGGTCCTCGTGCTTACGAAAAAAAGTGGTAGATAAGGTAACAAATGCGTAATAGATATGATAACACGATGTTATTCATCGTATGGTTACAATCGACTTGCCGCTACTGCTTGGATTCCGAGTATGGAGGTAAGGATGATGTAGACGAGGAATGGGAAAGCACCTGCTTGGGAAGAGCGGGGGGTTCGCTTGGGGGTCGTTCCCATAGAGGGCGAGACGTTATGCTGGGTGTTACGGGCCGGGAAGAATTGGGTGTGTTCGTTTGAGAGCGATTGTGAACAAGATGTGCGCGGACGAGATGGCCCGCTGCGAGGGCACTGAGAAGAGACAACTCTCCAGCCATGACCGACGCAGCGATGATACGAGCGAGGCGTTGGGCATTCATGCCGGGCGTCGTTGGATGGGCACCTCTGATACCCAGCATATCCAACACTGCGCTTTGAGGAGCAAGGACTGTACCACCTCCGACAGTGCCGACTTCAATGCAAGGCATGGAAATAGTCATTAAAAGGTCCTCTCCGTCATTAATTCTGTTCAAACGTGAGCATTACACCACATCTTCACGTGACTACCACGCACGGTTCCATTAGAGTCATGCAATTCGAGCTCTCGACGTTTTGGGCAGGATCCTGGCCCGTCGCAAGGAAAATTGCAGTGAGGATGTTCGCTGCGTGGGCATTGAAGCCGCCGACTGAACCAGCCATGGCACTACCGACAAGATTCTTCTTCATGTTCAGGTTGCACAGCGCTTCTACTGTCGTCTTCAAAACGGTCTTGACCACCTTTCCGGGAATAATAGCCTCGGCGACCACGCTCTTCCCACGACCTTCAATCCAGTTGATGGCAGCAGGCTTTTTATCTGTGCAATAGTTGCCAGAGAGAGCAAGGGTGACCATCTCGGGGAAGTACTGCTGCATCGCCTCGAGCGCTTTCTCCGTACCCTTTGAGATCATGTTCATACCCATGGCATCCCCAGTCTTGGTAGCGAAACGAACAAAGAGCGTCCGACCAGCGATAGCTGTCTTGAGCCTCTGCAACTTGGCAAATCGCGAGGTCGACTCGAAGGCTTCCCTAATAATTTCGTATCCTTCGTCAGAGTCTACCCATGCTTTCGCCTCGGCAGCCATCACGACCGACGGGAAGTCGATGGCAGGCCCACGCGTCATCGCATCATGAGTGAGAACCGTCGTGACACCCCCACCTGAGTTGAGTGCCTTGCAACCACGTGACGTAGACGCAACGAGAGTGCCCTCCGCAGTCGCCATTGGAATATGTACTTGTTCCCCGTCGATGGTAAGAGGCCCTGCGATGCCGAGTGGAACGGGTATGTAGCCTATGACGTTCTCACAGCATGCACCATAAACGCGAGAATAGTCGTAGTTTGTCATGGGTATATCAGAATCCTCCAGAGTTTTGGTTGCAGTTGCCCGAGCTAATGAAATCAATCAGTAGATGAAGAAACATTTGTGTGGGTCGCTCACAAATCAAGGCTCTCCGAATGGACACAGCCCGCTCGAAATCACCCAAGACCTTCTCCAGAGCATAAGCAGCAATCTTTCCTTTCTGTGTGAGAAGAATAATTTCTTCGTCGTTTAAAGTTGACAACGACACTTGCACTGGACGAGGTCCGTTCTCGAAAATCTCAATGCACTCGTCCAGAGAACGTACAGGAAGGTCGATACGTGATTCTTTGGTGACAATTGCAGTGGGCTGAGCTCGAAGCTTCATATCCAGCAAGAAGGCAGGGACACCGCTGACTTCCTTGCTAGCGGGCACAGGTACGGGTGCGATGAGGGGCTTAGAGACGATCACAGGTGATGGAACAGGATCGGGAGTATTGGTAGCTCCGGAGTCGCTCGATTTGGACTTGGGGGGGCCGACTACAAACGAAGGTCTGCGTCGCATAGCAGTAGGCTTCACTTGCGGCGTCTCGACCTTCGCATCCACATCTCTATCCCTCTTAACACCACCAACCGACCTAAATCTGACACTTTGTGGCTGCAGCCCTCTGATAGCACCCTCGGCGATGCCTTTGAGAAGGTAACCGTTCAGAACGACACTGGCTGCGAGGACAAATACGATCCATTTGGAGATGACAGGATCGCCGACAAGATTGGTCCAGCCAGACATGAAATTGTCGATGATCTCGCTGGACCTAAAGAGTGCGCGAGGACGTGCCGGACCAGGAGGGAAAACGCTGATGTGTAAAGGCGGTGCGACTTTGACAAATACGTCGATTGAAGAGGTCGTGAAGTTGTCTGAAGTATGGAACGCTGCTATGATATCGAGCACGCTGACGACGGCAGGAGAAGTTATATCGACTTTGCGGAATTCGAGCTGATGATCACCCAACGAACTTCTTGGATCGGAGTAGGCGGTCGTGGCCGGCGCTAAAGTGGTGGTAAAGCTGAGGATATGTAATGTCAGGAAGGAAACGAGCTAAGACATGTCCGTGAGGAGCTGCTCTGCGAAGCCAGACGAGCAATGGACATACCAGAAGGAGTTTGAGTCGGGCGACTGGATTCTGCTCCTTGACATCTGTTGGGGGACTGTTCCTGTCCCTCAGCATCGAGCCCTTGGTGCCAAGCAGGCTGTCCGAAAGCTTGTGGCTAAGACTATGGCCCTCTACGGATTGGGATGGTCGGGCGAGTGCGCTAATAGTGCCCTCAGCTGTAAGGTTGTTGGTACTCCGGGATCTAGTCAATTCGCGTGCGGTTTGGATTCTGCGAACCTACACAACTGCGTGAGTAATTGACCCTAACCCGAATCCAGGACGATACCCAAAATGGATAAACAAACAAACTGAAACAACTTACCTCGACCATAATCGTCAACACTGCCGGGTAAAATGTGCCAAACACAAGGCAGTCCAGCACTAAAGACAGCGCCGCGAGTGCGCAGAACTCCATGAGACCGCTAACTTTGCTTCTGGCTCCTAAAACAAGGGCGGCGATTTCCAATCCGTAGTCGCGAAGGATGAGATTTCCAGCCGTCTCCATTGCATCGAAGACAACCTCCCCGGCTGGCTTCATCTGACCCCTCCAACGGCCCTCCTTGACGGGAGTGGTGAGGTGGGGGTGATTGAAGACGGCTTTCGCGAGACGAAGTTGCTTATCAAACCCAACCGTGCAGACGAGGAACGGGAGAGCCTCTGTCAAGCTAATTGGATCAAGAGGAATCTCGATGTAGTGCGATATAGGAAGGGCAAGTATAAAAGAGAGAATCGACGAAGAAACTACGGCAGTACTGAGCCAGAAGTTGGATCCCAGGGCGCGCGATGCCAGAAACAAGCGAATGAATGACGCATGCATCAGAATATACCCGGCAAGGACGAGCAAAATATCAAGAGAATCCGCTTTCTGAAATCAAGCAGGTGCTTTAGCACATGACATGTTTTAGTCAGAGACGAACTGACCTTTGCGAGCTCCCAGAATCGACTGATGAGGGCCCTGGCGGCGTAAGCCATCCACTTGCCGCTCCTCATTTCACCGATGGTCTCATCAGAGCGACTCTGTATCCGATACTGTACACCAAAGGAATCCGCAGCAAAGGAAGCTTTGGCCTTGAGTGCGTCGACGAATTGTTCACGAGAGTCTGGCGCAAATGACAAGGTGAGGGTCTGTGAACCTGAACCTTGGCTGGACACCTCGGTGAAGCAATTACTCCCATCGGTTGCGCGGAAGCAAACAGTGGAATACGCCTGGTCAGAGGGAGTGACGAGGACATCAGAGATGTAACTCGTCAGGTTGTTGAGCGATGGGGCAAGATGTGCCCAGTCCAACGAGCTAGTCAACGCCTGCTCCAGTGGTGAGCGATGCTATGATGGTGCTGAGTGACGGGTGCATACCGGATCAACAGCCTTTGCGGTGGAGAAGACGAGTTGCTGAAGCTCTAGCTTTTGGACATGTGGGTTGGGTGTTTTTTTCAGGTACCATTCTTCGTCGACGACGACCCACTGGCCGTCACGCAACAAGGCATGTGTTGGACTGAGGGTGGAAGGGAATGCGGGGGCAAAGAAGGCGGAGTGTTTGATGGCAGAGAGGATACGGAAGTAGGCGAGAGTGCCAACGATGAAGAAGGAGACGATGGTCTCGATTGGATTGTAGACAGCGCGACTGGTGAGGGGGAGGAGAGGGACGCGCATCGGGAGAGGTCCGACCGACGTCGGTGTGGGCTATGGGGGCTGAAAAGGAGGACTGTACCTGTGAAGATGCGCGTGGAGGAGAGGCAGTGGAGACACTGGACGAGGAGGAGATGTCGAGGACTGACCGACGAAGCAATATGCGAGTCTCGTCCCACTTTTATTTAATGAGCGAATCGGCAAGTCGGACACGACCCCGGACACCGCAATTGCCCGCTTTTGGTCCAACATGTTCACGTCCGTACAACACCGACAAGAGCGTGATCTGTGCTATACAGCCCGTAGCCTATTAGAAATCTTCCCGAGACCTTGTCTCGCCTTGTCACACTTTCATAGAGATCTTATCTTGTGTGGCGTCGATTCAGTTCGTGAACCGTCATTGTTTCATAATTCCTCTCTCAAGGCGTGTCTCATCGACACCCTCACCTCCGTGTCATGCATCTGGGGGGCCACCGGCCACCACCCGGTTACTACCACGTTCTGGAGGTGCCCGCACCTACCGTTCAGGTTTTGCGGCGAGTTGCCAAGCTCAACTTGTTCTGTGCAACGCATCGCATATTACGAGTCACCACGTTCTCAACAGATTTCTGAGAATGGCTAACCACAGCCAGCCACTTGGTACCACTACTCCGGCCCCGGATCTATTCAGCACACCGAGCGCTCCGGCTTCATCGATATGACGACTTGCTGTGCACCCCCGGCTGAGAACGTTCCTTGCAAACCGCTATCTGCATTTTGCCAACCCGGATACATACCACGCTGGCCCGGACGGGCGTTCTCAACACCATGTTGTAGATCGACGGAAATCGACCTCGTGCATTCATGTATAGCCCAATTCCGGGGTAACATCTCCCTTGCAACATCGGTGGATGTGATCATGTGCTCACAGAAGGTCATCCGATTACCGACCGACCGAGAAGGTATGCCCCAGTCGACTGTTCGCGATACGTATGCACGTCACCACGGCCGCGTTTGTTTTACAAACGCGCTTCAGGCTTCACGGGAATTCCTTCAAATCGGGCATTATAGATCTATACCTCTACGCAGCATAGTGTGTCGCCAGTGCTTTCACCCGAAGCCACGCCCTCTCAAATAATTCCATGACGTCCTCTGACAGGGGGCCACCTTCGCTGAAAAAGGTATCTGCGGTAAATTATCTTTTTCCAGGAGCTTGATGTGAGACATACTCACCTGTGGCGTATGTTCATTTCCATCTGTTTCACGGTTGGGCTGCCAAGAATAACGGCATCGCCTTCTTGGAGGGCGCTATGATGCTGCATCCAGCGCAGGGAAGCTTCAGAGAGCCCAAGTCCATGTTTGTCCTGTCAGGCACATGTAAAGATCCCGTCATGTTCTCATGGCATGTTACACTCACCAGAGCCTCCTTGAGCTCTTCTACCGCTGGCAACATTGGAGCATACCGCGATCGCATAGCCCGTGCGAGGCGACATGACTGCGGATCCCATCTCCCCCCTTTTCTCGTCGTCATGTCTTCCTCCTTGACAATGTTGCCAGCTAAAACGCCACCTCTTATCAGGGGTCAGCACGCCGCATTTTAAAGCCACATGAATATTAAACGTACGCCAGTAGTGAGACAGCGTAAAACTTGATTCCAAAATGCCGTAAACAGGGCAATAACCTATCCTTTTGTTCAAGCACCAATCGTCTCGATTGCAATAAATGCACACACTCAGGTTCGACTGTCCGTTCAATAGCATTATATGTACCCTGATACACGGTAGGCTTTACCCAACCATGATGAGTTGCAATACCCACGACTTCTGCGGTCTGTTTCGGATGTTAGCATGTTTGTTGTGCACAGTTTTCGAAACAAAGTGCCAGCTCACCTGCCAGGAAGTGTAGTTGCTCAGGCCGAACTGCTCGCTGTGGCGCTACCTCGTATCAAGCACACAGCAATGCAAGAGAATACCCTTACAAACGACCCTCGCTGTACAGATTATTGATGGCCCGTAGCGTGGTCGTGATCGGAACCGTGGGATCTGGGGCGTGGAGATACAACGTACGAATTTTATGTTTCCCGAGTGCTCTGAGCGATTTATTCAAGGATTCTCTGATCCCTTGCTCAGTAAAATCGCCGTGTTGACCGGGGTACACCCTGTACGAACATGCTCGATGAGATCAATAGCAAATACTGCGGAAGAGTGGGTAGACCGACTTTGTGTCAACGACGCAGTCTCCAAGGTCCATCTGACCCAGAAACTAAAAACATATGAGTTGACAAATGGACTGCGAGTGGCTATGGGATCTCCTACTTCTTCGGACGTCCCGCCGCCATAGAGACGAGCAGTGTCGATCGTGTTATAACCATGCTCTATGTAGCAGTTCACGACTGCCTGCGCATCCTCTACCGTATGAATCCGCGCGCCGTTCGAGTCTGGACCTGGAATGCCTAGTGTGCCTGCACCCTAAGCAACGTCTCGATCAATGAAAAAACGTGCTAGCGGGCACGTTCAACGAAAGAGGACATACAAAAATGAGTGGAATCCGCGAGTACATGGCGAGATGTTGAGGTGTCAGCGTGGAGTTTGTGGACTGCCAGTGATCGCAAGGCAACCGCAAGTAAGTTAATGCGGCCTATACTTATGGCGGTACTAGTAGCGAAGCTATGCACCTTTGAAATTTCAAGGATCTCCGAGTGTTACGTTGGCAAGGAATCACTTTGAGTCGGACTGCAGTCGTTATCTATACATAGTATGGCACGCGAGTCAGTGTGATGCGATATCGGACCACGAACTTGAAACGGTAATTTTGTCTCGGAGGCTGGTCTCTCCCCCCACCTGCGGCTAATCCTGGGAGTGTCCATCAGACTATCTGGTATCGACAAGCAACGGGCGGCTCAAACTTGTCCAACACGCTTAGGAAAAAATAAAATAAAATAGACATGGCACCGGAAGGTATCTCAGGCTCTCGTGAGGTTCAACTATATTACTGACCGTTTCTCTCGTCTCGTCAGCATTGTTATTCAGCCACTGCCAACGCACCAGCCGGCCGTTCACAACCTCCACCTTATCATGATGAATGCAGTGTATTATCAAGCGGTATGTCACCACTTCGTGATGGGATGTCATCTTTCACCGAGGTTACTGCGTAGCCACGCCAGTTTGAAATTCGTTCCGTGCCCATTCCAACAATTTCGGACATGGAGGTGTTGCTCAAAGGTGAGTACTTGAGTGGCCGGTCGTTGCGGGCATGCTAGACAAATTGGGGTGCTCATCCTACGCGCCAGTGACATGTTGTGGTATGACCTTTCCATCCGTGGATAACATACCCCCATCAATCTCCACCAGGTATTTGCGGAACTGATAGTCATGTACACGCAGGAGAATTCATCGCAAAATTCCCCGTGCGCTTTTTGCTTATCGACGGCTGCAAACTGGTTCTGAGCTCGCATTTCCAGCTGATACCCGGTCACGAAGTTATTGGTACAATCGCAGCCGTGGGCAAGAGTGTACGAGGATTCAGCGTGGGTGAGCGCTGTGTCGCTGACCCCGGAGTCACTGTATGTCTTTTTCTCTGGTTTGACACGCAATTACCGTTACTCAACACGCAGGTTGCGAATTCTTAGTGCGAACAATGCTTCTATTGTCGACGTGGACAAACCCTTCTCTGCGAGAATTTCAATGGCAGAGGAGTCACGATGGCCGGTGGTTTTGCTGAATACGTTGCCTTGTAAGTAGTTTACTATGCGATAATATTGTACTCACACGGCCGCAACGTGGACCTCAGCGAAGCCAAGAAAGTGTACAAGATTCACAATCTCACGGACGAAGAAGCCACCTTGATCGAGCCTGCGGCGTGTGCTATCCACGGCATAGATAAACTCAGTCCCCCTGTCGGCATTGATGCGCTTGTCATCGGAGCAGGACCGACAGGTTTGATCCTTGCACAACTACTCAAGTTGAACGGGGCTTCCAGAGTGGTGATTGCCGCAAACAAAGGCATCAAGACGAAGATTGCCAAGGAACTTGGAGCGGCCGACGAGTACATCGAATTGGATAGGAATGACCCCGCGGTACAATGGGAAAAGTTCCGAGAGGAGAACCCGTACGGATTCGACGTCGTGGTGGAGGCCACAGGCAACGAAAAAGTGGCCAACGATTCCATTAACTACGTCCGCCGGGGAGGAACGCTCATGGTCTACGGCGTCTACTCGAACGATGCACGTGTACACTGGCCGCCGTCGAAGATATTTGGCGACGAAATAAAGGTGAGGCTACTCTTGTATACCCTTTGGCAAGCATCATTCGGTGCCGTTGTCAGATCATCGGGTCGTTTGCGCAAACACATTGTTTCCCTCGCGCGGTGACCTACCTGGACAGTGGAAAAATTAATGTCAAGGGCATGGTGAGTAGTTGCTCGTTTCACGTGCAGAATTGTCAGGTTGACTGGCTGCAGGTGACTGACGTGTATAGAATAAGCGAGTATCAACAGGCGTTGGACAAGATGGACAGCAGGGAGGCCCTAAAGGTTGCGGTGAAGCCGTGAGGCCAGCTGGTCGCATGCGCGATGCACTACGGTGATTTGCTTACAGGTCGATGAGCAAATCGCCAGGGGTAGAGAGTCACGGTCGCTGAAGCGTATTCCTGAGAAAGTCCGCGGACCCTACTCGTTGGAAATAGTTCCTGCCACTCCCTAGCGCCCCGTTCCCCCAATAAATAATCAGCGTGCGAAGGAATAATGAACGAGTTTTGCAGTTTTCACACTATGCGATTGCGAATATAAGTACTGGAACAATCATGGCAAGAGCATATTCAAGTTGGTGTCGGACATTGCCAGGCACTGGACCAGTCTCGTTCAATCTCGACCTGCCCCACTCACGCGTGTTCCCCTTAACTTGCATTTATGTATGGAATAGACCCGGGAAGCGAGCGCCCAGCGCTGGCGTGGGTATCTTTTACACGAAAGAAGCACCTGCACCATCCTCTTGACATCCTACCTCAACAATGAGCGAAGCGGTTATCGACGTCGAGCTTGTTTCGCCCAACAGGGAGTCCAAATATAGGAAAGAACTACAAAAGGATGTCTCCGAGCTTCCCAAAGTCCCAGCGCCCATGTGAGTACTGCACACCATCTGCATAAAACATGCCAAACAGTAGCTTCACCGCTGCTGCGCAGATACCGGCATGCGGCCCCCTCAGCGCCGTGGCCATGGATGGATTTTGACGTAGATAATAGCGAAGTCCATCCTCTTCCGCCAGGCGGACTCGGTCGAGACCCAGAATGGAGCCAGTACCCCCAAAGTTTGTTCGGAAACTGGACGCACGACCAAGTTGCGAGATGTCGTATCCTGCAACCTACCCATAACGAGACCTGCAGCGTGCACAAGGTAGACGTCTTCAACGACGGGACTTTCGACTGCAGTGACAAGGATCGCACCATTAAAATCGAAAGTCCGAGAGCGTACTGGGATCATTTGGGGATTTGTGTAAGTAGCACCTGCGCCTTGCGTCTTGAGTCGAGGGCTAAAGAGACTGTAACAGCCTCCTTCGAATATTCGATTGCGCGTGCTGTTCGTGGAGAATATGACGGTGCCGGTTCTCCAAATCTTGGGGACAAAGTGAGCGATCGATACAACACATAAGTTTGGCAGTGGTCTCAATCCGGCTAGATACAATGTTGAGCCCTTCTTCTTTGCGTCCTCTGTAAATTGGATACCGTCGAGGTACGAGGAAGACCCTAAAGACAATGAGGACCGTAAGTAGACGTGTTCTGACGTCCGCAGCCCAGCTCACGACCTCTAGACATTACTGTCGTCCTGCCATTCATCCGTATGATGAAAAATCAAAAGCCAATTAAGCGGGCAAAATCGGTCAGAAGTGAAACCTTTCCTTCAGATCAAGATGAAGAAGTGGAAGAGCCGCTCCCCTACGATGGTACGTCTCTGTCAATGCTTTTTTTGCGGTCTGTCATTATTCCATCATAGACGAGAAACAAGTCATCGATACTCAAGCACCACTCCTCCTTCCTGGTACGCGTTACCTTCTGTAAGGGTTACACGTCTATATCTGACTCTATTTCTGAAGACCAGAAAATCCTCCTCCAAGACTTACTGGCTATACACATGCATCGAACGCCAACGACTAGTACAATCATCTCTTATCACCCCGCCTCGAAGCTACGAAGAACTTCTGCGAAGCGTCTCCAGTCTCTCGTGCAGAGGACAGGCGACAGCGTTTACTGGTCAAAGATTTACGCAAGATCCAAGGATCCAACCTTTGTCTTTCTTGCAATTCTATGGTATGCGTTGTATGAATGGGATGAAGCATTCGAGGAGCTATATCGTTATATCAATGCCCTAGTAGGCGACTTCGTTTCTCGGGCCTTTTTCCCATTGACCCCCTTGTAGGAATCCAAGGTCCTTCAGGACCACGACCTCAAGCTTACACGAGAGTTGCACAAGTTGCAGGCGCATCTTTTGTACTTCCAGCAACTCCTTCGGGACTTCCAGAAATCTGTGGAATTCGTCAGAGACATGCGTAATCCAGCAATGGGAGTCCTCGCCGATGACGAAGTGGAACGTGACGCTTCTGCACAACTTTTACGCCAAGAAGCCCACAACCTTACGTCTGAAATAGAAAGATTAAGTGGGCAGAGGCAAATGTTGTCCGACCGACTTCAGAATGTCATTCACTTGGTTCGCATTTCATGATTCTTTTCCTTACTGTCCACCCTCCTGAAATTTCCTCCCAGGCGTTTGCAAGTGTAAATATTGAGGACAGTAAAATTATGCAGAGGTTGGCGGTCACGACGATGGTCGATTCCGCTGCTATGAAGCAGGCATGGTCTATTCTTCAGTGTCATCTACAAAATACTTAAATGCGCCAGATTTCCTATCTTACGATGATCTTCCTCCCGGGGAGTTTCCTGGCGGTAGGTCGTCGACATGGCGGACGCCACACAACTTACCTTTTCACAGAACGTGTTCAGTATGAACGTCACCGAGATCAACCCTCCTACTACCGGGAGCCTCACCCGCTATGTTGAGGTCACTGT
>JBBPKJ010001272.1:0-11735 GCA_038089195.1 Brasilioporus rufonigricans | reverse complement strand
CACCCACTCTTCTACCCACCAATCGCCATTCCAGCTCATGATGGGCTACCAACCACGATCCTACCCCTCATTAGGAAAAACCTTCCTCCCTGCCCTAGAAACCCGCTTATCTCTCATCTCCAAGGCACGAGATGAAGCCCTTGCTGCGCATCAGAAAACCCAACAGTTAATGAAAGAACGCATCTTCTCCACCTTTCGCCCCTGGAAAGTTGGTGACAAGATTTGGTTGGAAGCCACCAATCTCCGATTCCCCTCCCCATCAAAGAAGCTTCTTCCAAAAAGAGTAGGACCTTTCGAAATCACCCAAGTCCTTTCCAACCTCGCATTCCATCTCAAACTACCTTCTTCTTGGAAATGCCATGATGTATTCCATCCGTCCAAACTCTCTTCCTATCGTACCACCCCAGAACATGGACCAAACTTTCCCTCACCCCCCCAGAGATTATTAACAATGAAGAACAATACGAAGTAGAAGCCATCATCTCCCACTGTGGCATAGGAACCAGACGAAAATACCTCATCAAATGGAAAGGTTATGCCCCATCGGAGAACACTTGGGAACCCGAATCGAACCTTACCAATGTCAGGGAGCTATTAAACGAGTATAAGTTATCCCTGAAGAAATAATGAGCCGTTTCCCCATCCTCTTCTGGACCCTATTCGCCTTCGCCTGTGCCTCACTACTTTTCGTATCCTCAGCTCTCTTCGCGGTCTACTCCCATCACCACAGTCGCCACAATTCACCCCGAAATCATGTCTCGAACTAATCTCCTAGCTCTCCCCATCCAAGCGTCCCTCCTCCCTGAACTACCCCGCCACATCCTGTATGCCCGAATCCTGGAAAGCGCACATACCATGTACGACATTGAACATCTACCCTCCTTTGCTGACCAGACTCCCCTTCTATCTGCTATTCGCCTTTATCACACCACTCGACAAGCCTACAATATTTACGTATCCATGAAACCCCCATTTATAGATAATACCTCGGACGTATCTTTGACTACAGCCCTCTCCCTTTCTCTGATCACCGCGCTGGACCTGTTACATGATCTAGGCTTCGATCAATTTATAGCCACCCTACCTACCCCTTCGCCCCAACTTACCGCTATTCTTCTTCCCATATTTAACATCCTCACTGAGGACGAACATTCTACCTACCAAGAACGTGACCTTATCCCCACCCGACCCTTAGCCAGTGTACCCACATCACCATCTCCACTTCCCCACCCTCCGCTCATCGAACGCCTCTCAACCCCATCTCCAGACCCCACCTTAGCCGTCCCCCTAGACGTCCCCTCTCCAGACCACCCAGACCATCTCGTCATCCATTGGAAGACTATCCATAGCAACGTGCTCTCTTCCCCTTTCCAGACTATCCCTGTCCGAAGCCGCCCCTTCCCCACTGACAGAACCAGAGACAAGTGCCACCTCTGTCGCCAGTGCAGACACTAGAAGATCGATTGCCCATCATACGTCTGCCCCCATTGCCACATCCCCGCACCCGGACATCCACCTACATCCTGCCTCCGAAGTCAATGTCCCTTCTGCCTCCGCTGGGGACATGGTGATCGTTACTGCCCCCACCAACGTTGTGGCCACTGCGACCAACTGGGACACTCTGTGGATGATTGCGTTATCTGGGACTCTACTATCCTTGAGGAATCTTCTCCCAACCCAGAGGATGGAACGGAACGAGATCAGTGAACTTTCGCCAGTGTTTCAACGCTATTTAGGGGGTAATGTTACAATTTCCCTGGTACATCGAGATACGTTCATTATTTCCTTCTGCCATAACCACGTGTTTCCTCTTGCTTATACTTCTTATGACTCTTTCCTCACCATATTCTATGCCGACAATGTCCTCTTGACCTCCCTATTCTGATTGCCTTAAACTTGGACTAACATCTCCTATGACACTTCTCTTACAGTGTCACGTATTCTGATCTCTTCATTGATGGTTAAGCTCTCACTCTTGCTGGTTCGATTCCAGCTTTCTCGCTTAACTAATACTCTTTATCTTTGTTGCCTTGGTCCAAGCGCGGGTAGATCCCTATTTGCCTTTGTTTAACCTCTGTTCTGACTCCGCTCCAATTGTACTATATCTACTAGTTTGGTAGTCGTCCTTGTTCCTTAGCTAGTTCTACGCAATCCAGCGCACTACTTTGCTCTTCCAGTGTGATCCTTGCCCAAGACCTTGCTCCCCAGACGTTGTGTCTCTTCGTGAGTACCTCCTGGCACCCAAGAAGTCTAGTCTCGAGCATAGAAGTGCTCTCAACGTTACACTCTTATTTCCTCATCTCCTTCTATCCTGATGATATAATGGTCTATCCCTTTTAGCTCGTCATCCTTTAGGACAATCCTTCTCCTACAACGTTTCTCTTATAACGTTGCGTGTTCTGATCTCCCCATGTATTGCTAAGCCTATTCCCTCCTGCTGGTTCAATTCCAGTATTCTTGCTTAGTCAATCTTCCTTTATCATCTTGGTCTGTGCGGTGGCAGGTCCCATTTACCTATGTTTACCTTGTTTCTGTCTCCGTCTTAATTGTATTATAAGAACTAGCTAGATTCGCCCCAGTATTCTCTAGCTAGTTCTACGCAATTCAGCGCACTACTTTGCTCACTCTGTGTGATCCTTGTCCCAAAACCTTGCTCTCCAGATGTTGTGTCTCTTCGTGAGTACCTCTTGGCATCCAAGAAGTCTAGTCTCGAGCATAGAAGTGCTCTCAACGTTACAGGGACTAGTCAAAGAAGAGTGGAACAATAAGAATGTCCTTGGAATATAGGATGGTCAAAAAGGAGAAGAAGCTAGTATGAGCAGAAGGAAAGGCATGGTTGTGATGAAATGTAAGAAGAAAGAGACTGAGGTAAAGGCAGACAACCATAACAATTCTCACTGGAAAAATGTCCATCCTGAGTCTTGCCAGTTTTGAAGAGAATCTGGGCAGATTCTTTTCTATCTGGAGATCAAAGGAATTCATAATCTGCAGAGATGAAATCAGCAACCATCAATGATGCTCCTTCTCTCTTTGGTTGTGGTATTGCATCCTTATCTTTGTGTTCCCATTGAATCTTGTGGCAGTCATTGGCATAGAAAGTTGACTCATCATGGCACCAAATAACCACTCAATATGTGGAAGAAGGAAGGGGAGGGAAAATATCCATGGCAATATTATTTGTGTTCTATTCTTGCAAATGAGATTTGAATGCACTTGAAGCAGGCAAAAAGACATCTTGATGGTACTTGATTCCATCATTCTGTTCATGGCCATCAATATACTGACTTCATTTTTTTTTTCCAATAGTATCCTAGTTCCTGCAGCCATTGTTGGGCTGTCTTCACAGAAACTATTTTTATCAAGCCATGTTACCAATGGATTATAGGATCTTCCAAATAATAGACAATGTCCATCACACAAATATACATTCCTTTTGTCTGCAAATAGAGCTTGATGTCACCTTGTCATATACCAAACTCCACTGAGTCAAACTCCAGCCCTCTGGACTCAACTCCAGACTATCTATACCAATTCTGTACTATCTGTACTTGCTAAGTCTTCTCTTCCTTACTCCAGACCATTCCCAAACCTCCATTACCTACTTCTTTGATATGTTTCATCTTGACATCTCAGTTCCTCTGTCTTCCTGACATCTCCATTCCTATGTCACTCTGACATCTCTCCATTCTTGTTTTACCTTGACACTCTGTCACTCCTGTTTCACCTCCATATCTATGTGCATTGTAGGTCTACCTAACCTTATTTCTATCTTAGTAATCTGCTTCTGATTCTAGTTTATAATCTCTGTACTTCTGTCCTATATTCCTCAGTCTGAATATCAACAGAACTTGATGTTCTCCTTTCACTCTGCTCAACTGAACTTGACTCTCCTTGTCTTGTTTGTTGTACCTCTGACTTGAGTCCTTAGACTCTTCTCTGACCTCTGACCTTTCAAAATTGGCACACCGATGTTATGCAAGGCACACCACATAAGGTGAAGCCAAGTCCCAGATCAACCAAAACAACAACTCTGGCATTCTGGAGTTACACTTGGAGTACATTGCCTGAGTTTGATAGTATATTCAAACTCCACTTGCATAGAGTCTTATTGTCAAACTCGGTCGACGTGCCCCGAGTGTAACTCTGGAATGCTGGAGTTGTTGTATTTGGTTGGTCCGGGACTTGGCTTCACCTTATGTGGTGCACCTTGCATAGGTCTGGTGTCCCAATTTCGGAGGTTGGAGGGTCAGAGGTCAGATGAGAGTTACTATGAACTCAAGTCAGAGAGACAACAAACAAGACAAGGAGAGTCAAGTTCAGTCTGGTGGAGTAGAGCAGAAACAGACAGAGGTGAAGAACGTCAAGTTCTGTTGATATTCAGACTGAGGTATACAGGACAGAAGTATGAAGATTATATAGTAAATCAGAGGTGGATTACTAAGATGGAAACAAGATCAGGTAGACATTCAATATGCAAAGGTATGAAGGTGAAACAGGAGTGACAGAGTGTCAAGGTAAAACAAGAATGGAGAGATGTCAGGAGGACAGAGGAATTGAGGTATCAAGGTGAAACACATCAAAGAGATAAGTAATGGAAGTCTGGAGTTGGTCTGGAGTAAGGAAGATAAGACTCAACAAGTAAAGATAGTCTGGAGGTGAATAAGATAGTTCAGAGTTGAGTCTGGAGAACCAGAGTTTGACTTGGTGAATCTGGTATATGACACTTATCATGGAAACTAGAGTTACCTGCTCTCATTCTCATGCATTTACTGATGTACATGAACCTCTCCATACTTTCAGCAGTAACTGCAGAGGCCTGGACCTCATCAATCAGTTTTGGAGTTTCTCTGCTAGATACATTCCAGGTTCAGCCTCTCAGGTTCCCACTCCTTCACAATCCTCTACTCCTAGAGTCCATATCAAAGAACTGCCTGATGGTGCAGAGGTTCACATTCTGAGCTCACTATCACTCCATACTCCTATAGATCACACATTTCACTTCAACTTTCTGGATGACCCTCTGGATGACTCTCTGGATGACCCCAGAGACAAGCCTTCTGATGGTGATCTTCCAGATGATGAGTTTAACCCTTTCTCAGATGAAGAGCCCATCCAATGCAGCACATTTGGAAACTTAGCTAGTGCCATTTGTAGCTTGGCTTGCTTTCCTCATTGCAAACCTGAGCACTCACAATGGACCAAAGTCTGGGAACCAGACTAGTTTGACAGTACTGATCCCTGTGAACTCTGGGTTTTCCTAGTTGAATGTGAACTCAACTTCCAAGACCACTCCAAAGCTTTTGCTACCAACCATGCTAAAGTTACCTTTGCCTAGTCTTACATTAAGAGTATGGCATTGGAATGGTTTGAATTGGACCTCCTCCAAATGGAAGATCTGTAACATTATGAGGCACTTGACAGTGCTCAGCTATACTTCCTTCTGGACTCTGGGAAGTACTCACAAAGAGATTGAGAGCAGGAGATGAGCAAAGGCCACACGAGTGAGCAAAGTAGTGCATTTAGATAAACAGAGAACTAGCTAAGGAGTTACATGAGACAACTAGCTAGTTCCTTATACTATACATTCAAGCAGAGAAGAAATAAAGAACAAACACAACCAAAGAGAGCCATTCACTGCACAGACCAAGATGACAAAGAGTTAGCTAAGTGAGAATGCTGGAATTGAACCAGCAAGAGGAAAGGCTTAGCAAATAGGTGGAGGAATCAGAGCATGCAATGTATGAGAGAACATTGTAGAAGATGTGAGTCCAGAATGATGATCAATCAAAGAAGAGTGGGTGACCATAATGTCCTCTGGGTAGAGGATGGCAAGGAAGGAGAAGAAACAAGTGTAAGCAAAAGGAAAAGTATGATTGTGCTGAAAGGTAAGAAGGAATAAACTGGGATGAATGCAGATAACCATAACATTACCCCATTTGTAAGCTTAAACCCCTGGTGCAAGCTCCTCAAGATTGGTCCACTCCATTGGGAGAATTCAGCAAGAGGAAGAAGATCTACCTATTGGTGGGATCTTCCTTCACAGAAGATATGGAGGTAAGTTTCTAGTTCTTGGTTGACTCATTCAGTCTCTCCATCAGTTTGAGGGTGGTATGCTGAAGAGAGTTTCACATTGTAGGAGAGAATATAGGCAATTTCTCTAGCAAAGGCAGAGGCAAATTGGGGGCCTCTGTCAGAGATACAAGTGTCATGAAGACTAAATCTAGGGAAGATGTGTTTGAAAAATAGATCTGCTATACCAGCTACATTAATGGTTTTAGCACAAGGGAGGAAAATTACCCCCTTCATAAGGCCATGGTCCACCATGACCAACACAGAGTCAAGGCCCTGTATCAAGGGGAGACTGGAGATCAGGTCCATCAAAATCTGTTGAAAGGGACAGGTGGTGGAGGAAGGGAGTGGGGACAGGGGTGGCATGGTGGGGTGGGTGTTCACCTTGTTAGCCTGGCAGGTAGCACAGCCAGAGATATACCTGCAGATATAGGTGTCAATGCCAGGCCACCAGTAATCACGTTGGAGGTGGTGTTGTGTTTGGAAGACTCCCTCATGACCACCAACTGGGGAGGAATGCAGGAAGAAGATGAGGGCCTGGCAAGCAGGCTCAGGAACATACAGGCAGTGTTTAAAGTAGAGATTGTGGCCATTATATAGCCAAATCAGATGGAAGGAAGGAGTGAAACAATGGGGAGTTGTCAGTGATGGCAGCAAGGGCACACTTGACAAGGAGGTCAGATAAAAAGGAACAGGCCAGTTTAGACTGGAGGGTGAGGTTAAGGGCATGAGTAATGACATGGTCAGGCAAGATGGAGGATGCCATATTGTCTGAGGAGGTATTGACATCATCCTTGCGAGAGAGGGCATCAGCCAGGGCCATCTTGAAATCTGGGATGATATTCCAGACAATGTCAAAGTCCTGCAAGAAGATACTCCATCTTGCCTGCTGGTGAGACAATTTCTGGGGGGGTTGCATATACAAGAGGTTTTTGTGATCAGTAATAATTGTAACAGGGTGTGTAGTACTGTGAAGATAATGGTACCATTCTTCCAATGCAAGGATGGTGGTGAGGAGCTCTCAGTCATAGATATCATAATTCCATTCTGCCAAGCCCAATGTCTTGGAAAAGTAAGCACAGGGGTGGAGGTTGCCATTGGTGTCTGGCTGCATCAGTACAGCACCAATTGCTGTGAGGGAGGCATCTGACATCATGGTGAATGGTTTGGAAACATCTGTAAGAAGTATGGGTTCTGCAGTGAAGGTCTTCTGGAGGAAACAGAAGGCAAGTTCCTGGTCAGGTCCCCAGGTGCAGGATAGTTTGGTCTGAATGAGGAGGTGGTGAGGGGTGGTGATGAGGAAGAAGTTGGGGATGAATTTGTGATAGAAGTTGCAAAATCCTATGAATAAATGAACCCCTTTTATGGTAGAAGAGGGGTTCCATTTGGTGATGGCAGAGAGTTTGGCTGGGTCCATTTTGGTAGTGCTGCTACCAAAAAAGATAGTGGGAAGAGCATGGGGTTCATAGTCCATCATGAGGAAAAACAGGGATTTACTGGTAATGGAGTGAGGATAGTGGTTGTGAGTGAATTCTGCCATAGGGATTTGATCAGACCAGCTTGTCAGATTAGATCTGCAGAATATTCAAAGATATGTTTCAACTTCTTGGTTTACTTGTTTGGTTTCCCCATCAGTCTGAAGATGATAGGTGGTAGATAGGGCAAGGTCATAGTTGAGGAGATTTCCTAGAGCTTTGGGAAAGGTAGAGGTGAACTGTGGGCCTTGATCTGAGATGATTTTATCATAGAGTCTGAATCTAGAGAGAACTTTATGGTGGAAGAGAAGAGTGATTCCTTTGGCAGTTGCAGTTTTTTTGGTAGGGCAAAGGATTACCCCCTTTGTAAGGCCATGGTCCACCATGACCAAAAGAGAATCAAAGCCAGAGGACATTGGGAGGTTGGTAATCAGATCACAGGACAATTGTTTGAAAGAGAGGGTGGTTGTTGACAGAATCAGGGTGAGTGGGGGACAGGTAGGATGAGTGTTGACTTTGTTCTATTGGCATATGGTGCTGCCCTCAACATACTTCATGATGTAGGACATGAGTCCAGGCCACCAGAACTTGGCAGCAACCAGGGCACAGGTTTTCAGAATACCTGGGTGTACTCATCCTTTGTAGGCAAGAACATCATCAAGTAGTTGCCAATCATAGAGATGTGCCTTCAGAGAAGTAGATCACTCATCAATATCCTGGAGTTTTTTAAGGAGTAAAGGGTTGTTTTTGAAATGTTTGGAGATCAGGGTTTTCAAAGTGGAGTTGATGAGTTGAATGAACAGGGAAGGGAGGGTGGTCTTTGTTTCCTGATCAGAGGGGAAGTGATCAGGACATTGAGAGAGGGCATCAGGTCCAGAGAGGAGTTTTCCAGGGACATGGATCATCTTCAGGTCAAAATCTGAGAGATCAAGGAGCCATCTTGCTTGTCATTGGTTCAGATGTTGGGGTTTTTGGAAATAGGTTATGTTTTTGTGGTCAGTGAAGACTTGTACTAGGAATGAGGATCCAAGGAGGTATTGTCACCATCCTTTCAAGGTGCAGAGGATGGCTAAGAGTTCTCTATCATAGATGTCATAATTTCATTCAGCAGGGGAGAATGACTGAGAGAGGTAGGAACATGGATGCCATTCCCCATTACAATCTGTTTGGAGTAGGATGGCTCCTGAGGCAAATGCAAAAGCATTGGTGGCTATGGTGAAGGTTTTAAAAGTGTCTGGGAGTTGGAGAACTGGTTTCTTTAGGAATTGCTCTTTTAAGGAGAGAAAAGCAGCATCACATGCAGAGGACCAATCCCAAGTTTGGGTTTTCTTGGTTAGGTCAATGAGGGGGCAAGCAATGTTGGAGTACTCAGGAATGAAGTGTTTATAAAATTTGTGAACCCAAGAAAAGATCACACTTCTTTTACAGTTGTCAGAATAGGCCATTTGGAGATTCCATCTAGTTTTACAGGGTCCATAGCAATACACCCTGGTTTGACAATGAGTCCAAGATATTCCACTTCAGAGCTGGTGAAAGAACATTTTTCAAGTTTGAGGTGAAGGTCTAATTCCTGCATGCATTGCAGTATGCATTTGGTTCTCTTGGTATGCATGGCTTCATCTGGAGAGAAGATGAGGAGGTCATCCATGTAGATGATGAGCCACCCTTCAGTGATCATGTCTCAGAAGGAGCCATTCATGAATCATTGGAATGTAGTGGGGGAGTTGGAAAGGCCAAAGAACATGACTAGAGGTTTGAATAGTCATTTATGCATAAGGAAAGCTGCTTTCCATTGGTCTCCATCCTTGATTCTTATGTTATTATACCCCCATCAGATGTGGAATTTGGTAAAGACCTTAGTTTCCTTGAGTTTGTTGATGAGGTTGGAGATAAGGGGTAAGAGATAGATGTCACAGATGGTATGTTTGTTGAGATACCTATAATCCTGACAAGGACAAAGTTGTCCATCTTTCTTTTTGACAAAGAAGAATGGGGATGCTTGGGGAAATTGGGAAGATCAGATTTTGTGAGCTGCTAGGTTTTCTTCAATGAACTCTTCAGTAGCTTTTCTTTCATCAGTGGTTAATGGATATAGTTTACCAATCTTTGGTACAAAGGATTTGTCTAACTGGATAGCATGGTCATAAGGTCTGGAAGGGGGAATATGGTCTGTGGCTTCTTTTGAGAATACTTTGGAGAACTCTGTGTATTGGAGGGAAGAGTTGATTTTGGTTTGGCTTTTTCTGCAGCCATGGAAAGTTCCATGGCAGTGGTGAGTTTCTGAACAAATGGAGATCCTAGGGGGGCACACTGACTTCCAAATTTCTGGATGTGATCTAGTGTTCATTTTTGCTGGGCATGTATGAGGAACTTTTCTGGGGATTTGTATTGTATGGTAACATCTTCTTCATTGAGATAGTCAAAGAGTTGAGCATCTGTTACTCAATTAACCATGATGTGTTGATGTTACACCAGACCTGTGTAGGATCTAGTGTAGTCCTGTAAGACTGGAGGTTGGTCAGGAGAGGTCAGGGGTCCATCTGAAGAGATGTCTGAGGATTGGTATTTGTAAAGTGCTGACAGAGGTTCCCCCTATTGGAGGCTGCATGAAGGACTTTGATACCTTTGAAGGGCTGGATTGGTTACCATCTGAGAAGGGGCTGGATACCCTTAGTATGTGGAGTGGTTATCACTGGAGAGGGGGAGACAAATAGTATTCAAGTACTGGAGGTACTAAAGAGAACAGGAAGAAACAGGAAAGACAAGAGTGAAGAAAGGTACATGATTGCTGGGTTTATATACTGTTGTAAGTGCTTTAGGGTAAGCATGGGAAAGGTGACTAATAAGCAATCAAAGTGGTTGAAGAGTAAGCATATATGAGTAATTGGCCAATCACAACACATCAGCAGAGAATAAGCTGGAATAAGAGAAAAGGAATGTTGTTCAGTTGGGTTGAACTAATGACTTGGTCTGGACAGATGTTGAAGTGTAGAAATTTAGTAGTATGGGGAAAGAGGAAGGAAAGAAACATAACAGTTGAGGTGGTTTTAGAGGAAAGGATCTTTTTGTGTTGTGGGAGGAGATGGCAGATACTTGAGTTTGATAGAGCTTGGCAGATTTGTCAAGAGATTCTGGGATGGAAAGCATTCCACTTGTCCAGTTAATAGTAGGGTTGGCTTCTCTTAGCCAGGGTAGTCCTAGAATGGCATTTTGCCTGCCACAGTTCATGACATAGAATTTGGCAGATTGGGTGATGCCATTAATGGCAAAAAAGAGATTTGCTGTGAAGAGAACTTTTCTGGAAGTGTTTGTAGAGGTATCTACATTTCAGATGGTGAGGGGTTTGGACAGTTGGTGAGTCAGGATTTTGTTCTTTTGAACGAACTACCAATCAATGCAGTTAATATCTGCTCCTGAGTCTACAAGGGCTAGGGTTTTGACAGTTTTCAGGGTACCTGGAGTAATGAACTTGATGGAGAGATTCATGGAATTTTTGTTCATTGTTATAGTTACATGGTTACCCAAAGGGAACAATCACGTCAATTGAGGTTCCCATTTCAAAAATCCTTTATTATATATTCCACTTACTGGACAATATCTTCTTCTTCATCTTTGATGACTAATAGTTTGGGGAGTTGACTTTTGCAGTGGTGGTGAGTTCTTTTCTGATAGGGGTGAACTTAACTCAGCATTCCCTAGCCATATGCCCTTTCTTTCTGCATCAGAAACAAACACCATCTTTCTGGCATTTGGCACACTCCACAGGGGTGAGTTTCTTTGGGAATGTGATTTTATCTATGTCCATGGCAAATGGATGGTTGGGTTGTGTATTTCATTGAGCCACTTCTTTGGCTTGTTTGCTTTTATTGAAGAACAGGGCAGCTTTATTGTACCACTCAGTGATCTTGGTGGGAGCAGTGTCCATAGAGAAGATGTGTATCATAAGCCAGGTGGGTAATCCTGCTAAAAAGTACTCAATGAGGACATTGTCCTGCTAGCTTAGCTTGGCTAGGGCAGCATGGTTTTGGAAAGAGGCAATGTATTCAGCAAGGGAGGGTTTTGGAGTCTTTCTGGTAGATCATCCTGGTGGGGGCTAACCAGGCAACAGTGTTAGATTCTACATTGTAGTATTTGAATGCTTTCTTGAATGCTGTGACAAAGTTATCATATTTTCCCATAGTGACAATGGTG
>JBBPKJ010001271.1:0-11737 GCA_038089195.1 Brasilioporus rufonigricans | reverse complement strand
CCCCCCCTTCCCCCCCCTCTCCCAACATCATTGTGTCCCCATCACATATAGACATTGCAGATCAGTCCTCTCCATATCCCAGATCATCTAGATCTACTTGAGTCTTCTCAGGTGGGTATGCTTCTACATGTCATTCCAAACATTTGGTGTCATGTTCTAACATATTTCACAGCTTCATGGTCACATTTCTGTATTCACAGGCACTGTTGGATGCTCCCAACACATCCATTCTATCATGAACCCACTACTATGAACCTACTATGAACCTATCATGAACCTATTACAAACCTGGGTTCATAGTGGGTTTGTAGTGGGTTTATAGTAGGTTCGTAATAGCTATGAACTCACTACGAACCCATTACAAACCTACTACGAACCCACTATGAACCTAGGTTCGTAATAGGTTCATAATAGGTTTGTAGTGGGTTTGTAGTGAGTTCATAGCTATTACGAACCTACTATAAACCCACTACAAGCCATCTGTCATGACCAGCTCCCTACCGCTCCTCGCCATTGAACCCATCCCATACTCCATAGCTGGCTGTTCAGAACACAGTGGCCACTATATCGCCGAAAACATCATCATCGACTGACCACAAGGCCGATCGTGTCAATGGAGCGGCACACAACAGCCACCAAGCATGAAGCAGCGGATCCTGCTCCATCTGGAAACCATGGCCGTCGTCAGTTAAGTGTCCGTTCATCTCGCGGCAGGGGCATCGTGTTATCATGGGGACATGTGCGCTGATACGACGACGTTGACGCGTAGAGAGCATCACGTTTGGCAAGGTACACTACAATCGTCATGTGGAACGACCGGTGTGCTCACACATGCCAGTTCTGCGGTTTCAGAAAAGTGGGTCGGTTCATCTGTTATCAGTCACCGGCTGATGCGCGCGACGTCTCAGAAAATCCGTGCAACATGAAAGAGTTCAAGCTCTACGTGGGCCTCAATCTGGACAACATGATCCAGGTCTTGCACGCGGGTCTTTGGGACGATGCTGTTTCAGAGACATTTACGATTACACATGTCAACAGGGATGGCGTGCCGTTTCCAATGCGGTTTGTCAAGATCGTACTGCTCTTGTGCATATGCATGTCGTGTCTGTGGACACCGTGCTGAGTGGGCTATAGGGCACACGGGCAGAGCTTTCACATTTCCATTTAGTATGTCGGCGTCATGGGCATCACAGAGCCCTTGTATGTCGAGTGTATCAGAGTGTGTTATGACGAGGTGAGCACCCACTCCTGTGTTCCACATGCCATGTCTCATGACATGGGATGCTACTCATCGCACGTTGTGAAATGTGCAGCATCGCGAGGCGGTTGTCCTCAGACACATTCGCAAGCACCTCCGCGAACGGTGGCTGTTGACGCCCTACCAATCCATCTTTGCCCGTTCTTAGATCCAATTCGAGCATCCCATTGTGACGTCTCTGCACACCGCCCTCATTCTCCAGGGAAACTGGGACGAGGGCGAGGCACTCCTTGCGCAAGCCTCATCCGCAGGTCTCTTCCAGTATTACCTTCAATCCTGCCAACCACATGCTCAGTGGTGGCATTTGCATGGCATTGACACCCTCGAAGCGTGGTGGACACGCCATGTGTATCAATCCAGACAATGGACACATCTATCTATTCGGGGGCTGGGACGCGTACAAGTCCCTTGACGATTTTTGGCTATACGACGTCCAGACCGAGCGGTGGCACGTCATCAGTCACAACACCGCCCTTGAAAAAAATGGGCCAATCGCGCGGAGTTGTCACGAGACGGTGTTTGATACCAAATCATGGTGTATCTATCTGTTGGGGAGGTTGGAGGATGGGGATGTGGTCCCTGCGAGACCTGAGGACAAGGAGGTGCTGAGGCGGGCTGGGGAACACGCCAGGTCGAGGACGACGGCATATTGTTCCGAGTTTTATAGGTATCATATGAGGGGGTTGGACGTGGGCAAATTGGATTTGTTGGCATTTGATACGTGGTGCGTCGAATCTTGCATTCGCGTGTGATCAAGCACAGTCACGATGACGATGAACAGCCGTCGGGAGGTCCACCGCTGATATTCGATCACCAGATGGTGATGGACCGCAACGCGCAGGTGTTGTATGTTTCTGGGGGACAGGTCGTCGACGGGAACTGAGATTCTCCGAAATATTTGGGGTTATATAGTTATAGCGTTCGGACGAGCAAGTGGAAGCTACTCCAGTGCGTCGTAACCCTGACCCATTTGATTCAGACCCTCATCTCGTCCTACTCCCAGGCCCATCCAATCCTTGTCCACGCCGACCCCCCAACCAGCGCTCTTACCACGCTTTGGCCACTCGATGGTGCTCGACCCGCACACGCACATGCTGTTCATCTTTGCGGGTCAGTGCGACGACAAGTACCTGTCAGACATGTATGCCTATGACATCGCGAGCAACACCATATTGGAGCTGTTTAGCAACTTTAGCGTGAGCGGGGGACCAGACGCGTGTTTTACGCAGCGGGCAGTGGTGGATCCGAGGTCAAAGGAGGTGTACATGTGAGTAGGTTTTTTTCCCTGCGCGTCGAGGTGCTGATGTGGTTTTGGGGACAGGTTTTGTGAGCTCACACGGGCGCAGCAGTCTTCGGCGCTCACTGTGCTGCGCTCGGATGCGCCGAATTGGGTGTATCAGTACGCGAACCCGTCTCATCCGGGCAAGTGGACACAGATCCTGCCCGAGCTCGTTTCCAAGGTGGGTGGCGAGGGTGATAACAAAAGTGGGGCCAAGGTAACCTCGCATTCTCTACAGCGCGCACTGCTCTTGGCCATGAAGCTCCCCCCTGCACAAAAGAAACTACAGGAGGAGCTGGGCAAGGTCAAACTCAACCTCAAAGACAAGCTCGTCTCCAAGGGCGGTGAGATCACCCGACACCTCGCCCTCCCCGCCCAAGGCAGGTCTGCCAAGTGGACCCTCGACGAGATGGCCAGGATGGATAAGGAGCTTGGCGCACACACGGACTGGAGAGACGGCGAGATCTCGGGCGCCGTTTACCATGCATGGTCTCGTTCGTTGTGCGTCCGTAAGTCACTGCGTAGACGGGGGAGACGACCTCTCCGAGGTCATCGTCGCCGCGTTCGAGTGCTACGCCATCTCAAACCCGCTCCATCCGGACGTCTTTCCGTCGATTCGCAAAATCGTGGCCATGTGTCCGAGGATGTATAGCAACCCCGCTGCCGCTGGCACGATGACGTCCGGTGGCACCGAGTCGATCGTCATGGCCATCAAAACCTACAGGGATTGGGCGAGAGATGTCAAGGGTATCACCGCACCCGAGATGTGAGCATCTGTTCCGTGTTTTTAAACGTCCAGTTGAAGCAAACCACCATTCAGGATGATTCTGGTGACTGCGCATGCCGCGTTTGACAAGGGTGCAGCGTACATGGGTGTCAAGGTCCACGAAGTCCCCGTCGACCCCGCCACACGCCAGGTCAACCTGAAGCGCTTGCGCAGAGCCATGTTCGTGTTGTAATTCCCTCTCCCGACATCACCTGACCCGCGTGATTGGATCAGAAACGGCAATACCATCCTGGTGCGTTCATCTCGCCTCGTGCGATGTCGCCTCTCGTGTGACCTCGCTTAGCTTGTAGGCTCCGCGATCAACTTTCCAGATGGCAACCAAGACGATATCGTTGCGCTCGGCGCACTTGCCGCGAAGCACAACATCGGTTTGCACGTCGACTGTTGTCTCGGTTCCTTCATCGTTCCCTTCCTCGAACAAGCCGGTCTTGCAGACGGCGAAAACAAACTGTCCCCGTTCGATTTCCGCGTCTGTGGTGTGACGAGCATCAGTTGTGATACCCACAAGGTCCGTCTCTGTTCTGCTGTGTGTAGCATTGCTCAGACTATTCGCGTGATAGTATGGATTTGCACCCAAAGTGAGTTGGGGCTTTCATGGTCGTGTTTGAGCTCATGTTTGTGGCACTTAGGGATCTTCTGTGATCACGTACCGTAACGCTGCACTGCGAAGATACCAATACTAGGTCACACCGCACTGGACGGGTCTGCTTTTCCATCTCGTCTTCTTTGCACACGGATGACTGAATCAATCGACAGGTGGTATGGTATGTACGGAAGTCCGAGTTTGTCAGGGTCAAGGTCAGATGCTTTGCTATAGCGATACTCTCGGGTTGACACGCGTGGTTTCATTGTAGACCTGGCACTTTGATCACCGGGACATGGGCCGCGATGCAGTACATGGGATCCGAGTATGTCACTTCTCTCCTCTTCAGGGCCAACCCTCACACCCTTTCTTGCAGCGGCCACCTCCAATCCTGTCGTGATATCATCACCTGCGCCCGACACATCGCCAACACCATCACTGCCTCCATCCCCGAGCTTTACGTCCTCGGTTCCCCTCCAGCGTCGGTCGTCGCGTTCGGATCTCGAGACAAGTCGGTGAACGTGTACGAAGTCGGGGATCGGATGTCCAAGCGCGGGTGGCATCTGAACGCGTTGAGCGGACCTGCTACGGTGCACATTGTGTGTACGGTATGTTGCATTTCCACCCCACGTATGCTGTGCCGACGATGGATCTATGCGTGGGGGGCAGCGTTTGACGTTGCAAGTCGTGGAGACGTTCATTTCGGACCTCGAAGCGTGCGTGGCGGAAGCCAAGGATGCGCCACAGGGCAAGGGGACGATGGTAGCACTGTACGGTACGTGTCGGCCTTTTCGTTTACACACTCCCCTGCTGACTTTTTCATCGCTCATCTGATCGAACAGGTCTCGGAAGTGGCGAGCATCTTTTTAGATACGCTGTACAAGGCGTGAGATGGAGGGATATGGAGACGTTCTTTGTGTTGGAATACTTAGATCGTACCGGCGGACGTCGTAGACGACCCAGGGGGCCACCACGCCCATGCAGAGTCGATAACCGGGGCAGACGAGTCAACCGCGCCGGTAGACCATGCGGATGAAACGGTCAAGTCGGACGGCGTCAAGGGCATCCGAACGGAGTTGGGCGGCCACAGAGACGTACCTGGGGATGGGCAGGAGAATGCCCAATGTCGAATGAAGCCTCCGGACGGCGGTACGGACCGTGACGACGAAGACCGGGCGCTGAACCTCATCAGCGAGACGCCAGATCGCACAGACGCGACGAACGAGTCGGCGGGCGACGACGACGATACGGATGACATCGAGGGGTGCCAAGAGGACTTTGGAGGTGGCGGAGACGGTCGACGAAGCGGTGGCAACGGCGCAACGAACAGCGCCAGCAGGGAGTCATGTCGACTCGACCTGATGTCGTTAGCTGTGAGACGGACGAGTCAGCGTCCAGGACGACCAGAAAATGGCATGAAGGACTCACCTGAACCACCTGAGCCACCAGACGGACCTGCAGACGCTGCGAACCATACGAGAGAGCCCCCAAGCGTCGAGCTCGAGGGGGAGAGATGGAGGTCAGCGAGCGTTGACGAGATGCTTACCAGCATCAAGGCGGACGCGTCAGCGTCATCTAGTGATGCTGAGGACCCGAGGGACCAACCAAAGGACCTACGGAATGCGTCAGAACATCAGAGCGAACGTCTGGAGCAGGGGGAGGAGATGAACTCACCCTGGAGTGCTCCAGACGAGGAGGTCGACCCGAGAGCCGAAGCAGACACGTCGGGAGCGTTGGGACATGTCAAGGATGTCAGGAACGTACCGAAGGACCTGTGGCATGCATCGGAACGCGTTAGAGACCAGCCAGGGCGACCTGACAGAGGGTACTCACCTGAGGAGGTACCAGTCAAGCCAGACGAACTGGAAAGCGAGGCGGATGCATCTGCGACATTGGGACGCGACAAGGACACTCTGAACCGGCCGAAGAAGCTGCGGTACGTGTCAGAACGTGTCAGCGACCACTTGGAGCCCCAGGGAGAGGAGGACTCACCTCAGGCAGCTCAAGATGAACAGGACGATCCAGGAGGTGAAGCGGTCGCATACAGGGACTCAAGCACGTACTAGGGACATCACAGATGCGACAGGAGCGATGCTGGCGATGGGACGAACGCGCTAGATCGAGATACAGGCCCAGGAGGCCATGTTGAGGTCCTGGAGGTGCCGAGACCGGTTGAGCACGATTTGGAGCGCGGGGACGATGCAGACGGTGCCGAATACCATGAAGACCGACGGAGAACGGATGGCGTTGTTGGAGACCGGGCGAGCTAGAGCTAGAGCGTAGGGACAGTAAGTCTCCAGTCGAGTGGTAATGGACTATATTATGTACCTAGAGCGTAGGGACAGTAAGTCTTAGGTACATCAGTACGTGTGGTAACGACAGTGGGCGCGGGTGCAGCTTACCTCCAGTCGAGTGGTAATGGACTGGGGGGAAGGTGCGGCGCGGTGGAGTGTGAGGTAAGTGAGCGGTGTCCGGATATGGTAATCTAGTTAATGTAAAGAAAAAGAAGGGAAGAAGGGTAGGTATGTACAGTAGTACGGGCTGTTCTCCAACAGTTTCCAGTCGACTCAGACTTCCTTCCATTGTTTTTCCCTTGTCTTTCCCTTGTCCGTCTCTCAGAACTAGACCCCGAGTCCGACCTGCCTGTGTATCATGCAACCTCCCCCATACTTGGTGATGTAGAGATCAAGACGATGGATGGTCTATCTGGATCAGAAGGCTTCGTTCTTGTCCATCCGTGGATTGGCCCGCTTATCGACGAAGATTTCTCGCACAGTGTTGCTCGATGTGACCTTGACACACGTGCACTGCGACTTGTCGTCCGGTTGAGGCAGCCATTCGGTAGACTGTTGCTTGCTCTGCTTGCGCGCACCCAATATGGACGTGTTACAACAGATAGTTTGATCATGGTTCGAGTGCGCGAAGAAACATCGTTGAATCAATTGATGGAGGCTGTCCGTACGGTGGACATACAATAGTAGATCAATCACCTCGCCTCTTTGACGATGTACTATATACATTGTACAGTTTACCCAGCTTAGTGACGTATTATTGCCGTGTGGTTTATTAACTTGCTAGCACTACTAGCTTTTCATTGCCGAGCAACGAACATTTTGCTCCCTGCTAGTGTATAGGTCAAATTCTCAATCGACCGTCGCCGATTCAGTTGCAATTCCGTGACATACCAGAGACTCTTCCGATCTGTGACAGCATCACTGTTTCTCTTCCCACATGATCCTACTGGTATCCTCTCCAAGGTTGATCCGTATGACGACTCCCTACCCGGTCAAGCGACACCAAGCAAGTGTGTGAGTTCTCCCATAGTAATATCATGTACCTCGATAGACTTACCACAACGAGGCCCTGCAAATCCGGATGCCCCACCCGCATCATTCTAGTAAGAGGTGGAGGTGACGTATAGGTTCCTCTGCCTCGAGGACACTGCGAGAATGTGGAGTGGTCGTGGAGATAACAAAGTAGACGTGATGGGGTCAATGATCACCAATCACCGATAGGTACAGGCATCGTGGTCGAGCATAGAACATGTTTTGCCACTGCTCCAGACGCAATAGGAGCAACGCACGAGGAGAAACGCGACGTCGTCGCAACCGCAAAATCCCAAAGGCTTGACCGTCACCGACGATTGATGTTCGCCATCACGACAGCCTGAGAAACAGTAAGATGTATAGGTCAGGTGTTGGGAAAGAGCAAGCGCCCAGGACACGAGGGGATCCAATGGTGTGAATTATTAGTAATTTCACGAGACCTGACAGCGAAGTGGGATCGAACGTGCACATACCCCTTGTTCAATAGATTTAATACCTATCGGGTATGTCTTCCAACGCAGCCGACGTGTCAAGGTTGTCCGGTGAGCACTTGTGAGGACAATCGAAGGGAAGGTGCTGACGAGAACACAAGCGTCGACTCAAAGGAAAAACAGACCTTCCTCGAGGAATGGTCGCGGAGGTGAAGTAGTGACGAATGGTGAGAGGAAGACACATGAAAGGGTGATGCTGACTGGGACAAAGCGTCAAATGCAAACAGCTCCGATACCATCCAGGGAAAGGAAGCAAAACCAATCGTGATCAATGGTCAAGATAGCATCTATTCAGTCGCATTCCTCGCTGATGGAAAGCACGTCGTGAGCGGTGGCGACGAAGGAAAGATTCGACGCTGGAGAGTAGAAGATGGCAGGGAAGTGGGAACGCCAATCGATGTGAGGAGTCCTACAGGCAAGATCGCAGTTTCACAGGACGGAAAGTGGATTGTGAGTGGGACGAAAGATGGCTTGGTGACGGTGTGGAATACGGAGAGCCGCGAAAAATGGAGCGAGTTCAAAGCACATCGCAGATGGGTGACCACAGTCGACGTCTCCCCAGATGCGACAAGAATCGCAACTGGATCGGATGACAAGACTGCCTGCGTCTGGTCGCTCTCGACTGGCCAACGGCTGCTCGGCCCCCTGGAACACCACTACGCAGTGGTCGCTGCAAGATTTTCACCCGACGGATGTTTCATCGCCACCGCCACGGAGAACCGGGACTCTGTTCGTGTGTACGACAGTTGGGATGGCCGCCTCCTCCTTGATGTCCCAATCAAGGTCGGGTCCGGTCTGAACAATACCCTTGCATGGGCAAGTGATGGCGGTCGACTCTTCGCGCTATCTTATGATGGTCACGTCCACTGTCTCGATGCTGCCACCGGGACAACGCTGTCAAAATGGCCCATTCACGGTACTGAGGGTGTTAGGTGCATCGCTCTGGCAAGCAACGGCACATTCCTCGCAGCCTCCGCTGGTCGAACGGTCTCACTTTGGACTATTCGAACGCAAGAGAAAATAGGGTCTACCATTGAGTGCATTCATTCCGTCTGGTCTATGGCTTTATCGACAAACTACAATCTCGTTGTCGCTGGAGAGAAGAGTATTTCCCTTTATAACCTCTGCGACATCCTTCCTTCAACCTACCTCGATGTAAGTGCTCTTATGTCAAAAATTTGATGTGTCGATCGGATTCCTGCTCAATCATAAACTATGTACGTAGGATGTAGCGAGACTCACGAAGACCGTCCGAGAGCTGCGATTCAAGCTCTCCCAATCTCGACAAGCTGATGATGAGAAGAATAACCTCATCCAGTCCCTATGCACCCAGGAGGAGACCTCAAGTATGTTCAACGCCGCTCTGATTCATATTCCATTGTGGTTGACATCTACTAGCGAGCAATGTCACGCGTCTGGAAAAAGACAACCAAGAACTCCACGACAAGCTCGCCAAATTGCAACGTACAGCCGATGAGCAGATCCGGTCACTCCGTGCAAAGCTTCGTACACAGGAAATAAGCTTCGGTACGTCCATTGCTATCATGGCTTATCCATCACTGACATTTGTCTGTCAGGAAATAAAATTGCAGTTTTGGAACAAACAACGCAGGATCTCCGTGTTCAGCTCACCGAGTCCCAACAAAAAACAAATAGAGTCCTTCAGATCAATAGTGCGCTCGAGCGGACACGTCAATGCGAGTACCTGTATGCCCGAGGTCACGTGCAGCACGCTTCGGAGTCCCTCTTTGAGATGGTAAACACCATGACCGAGGATGTGAAGAGCAACAAGTCGGTCAGCGACTGGCTCCCTGGTGAGTCTCAGTGCTGAGAATTAGAATATAGTGTCTAATCGCTGCGATCAGAATTTACGGAACGGTCCATAAAGACATTGGAAAGGATTGGAGATGAGGCATCGAAGGTCGGGAAACGCAACGAAGCAGTCGCAGCTTACTCGACTATGGTGTCGCTCAGTTCGTCTGTCTCGAGCACTGTACTAATGAAGTGGGCAACCGCGATTTTGATTGGTGGCTCAGCGCAGGAAGCACTGAATGCGGCAACCAAGGTACATTTTCTATCTTATTCCGAATGTGGATGTTGACTCTCGGATCAGTTCAAGGGTCCAAGATTCGTGATCTACTGTATTGTTTGCAACATTTTGGAACGGGATGGTCGTCTCAAAGAGGCCACCGAGTGTTTTCTACAGATGAAAAACGAGATACCAGATGACGCGGCAACCCACGAGGAGCGAACCCAGTGGGAAGTTGGTAAGGAGTTTCAATGTCGACATAGCTAGGACTACATAAAACATCTCCTCTAGATTTTCAGAGGCGTTGTATCCAGAAGCTGGAGAAGCTGGGTGATGCTGCGAGGGACTCGCAGAAGCATAACGAGGCCGTCAAATACTACTCGAACATACTCTTACTCGCTCCTGAAAACCATGGAGTTCTTCTTAAGCATAGAAATGAGGTATGGGTGATATTTCATCATGTGTCTAACGGATTTCCTTAACCTATTTACGCAGGTGATCCAGCTCGATCCATCGACCTATGAGGGGTATGAAGAGAAGTATACCACTTTACACAAGATGGGGCATTACCGTGAAGCCTTTGAGGTGTTCAGGATGATGCTTTCGAAACTGGAGCAGTCCCCTGAGCCAAAAGCTGGGGGTAGGCCATTCCCTCAATAGTCAATGACAAGAAAGTGTTAATTAGTCGTGGACAGAGCTTCATCGTCAATACGTCGACGCCACTTCCGCAATTCAAAGGGTGGTCCAGGAGACCATACGAGACATGCCACGCACCCTGATTGACACGGAGACCGGTCGTCTGTATGACAGGGCAGCTCAAGCAGCAGCTTTTGAAGATCTCACAGTCTATGACGAGCTGCGGTCTTCGATGACCACTCGGCTCGACCTCGCACGGATTCGGAGAGAGGTGAAGAAGTTTTACAGATACGTGATGCTGTCGCACCGGTGGCAACCCCATGAACCGACATTCCAGCAGGTCGAGAACACCTCAATCTACAAGTCGCCATTGCCTCCATTCACCAAGCTGCAGAATTTCTGCAAGCTCGCATGCAGCCTCCGTTTCAGATGGGCCTGGAGCGACACTTGCTGTGTCAATCAACTCGATAAGGGTGTCCAGCAAGAATCGGTTGTTGCCATGTTTAGATGGTATCGTGGTTCGTCCCTCACAATTGTACACCTTGTCGGAGTACCGTCGAACTCACCAGAGGTGGGTCGTCTGCGGAGAAGTGTATGGAACACTCGCGGGTGGACATACCAGGAATATGTTGCATCGAAGGTTGTCCAATTCTACACAGAGGACTGGAAGCCATACCTTGGTCTGGACATTTTTAACCACAAGGAATCGCCTATAGTTCTTTCGGAAATGGAAGAGGCGATGAACTTCGCTACGAAGGAGTTAACTACCCTTAGACCTGGGTTGGAAAGAGCACGGGAGAAGCTGTATCTTGCCTCTACGCGACAAACGACTCGTGAGGAGGATGGGGCGTATTCGTTGTTCGGCGTCTTCAATGTCGCACTCCCAGTGATCTATGGGGAGGGAAATCAGGCAGTTGGACGGCTTCTGGAACACATACTGACGCGCTCTGGTGATGTGACGCTTCTTGCTTGGACTGGGAGGAACCCTGGTAGTCACCACAGCTACCTTCCTGCCGATCTGACAGTCTACAACCAAATTACCCCACCACACATTCCATCGCCCCTCGAGCCGGCTGAAATGGATGACATGGTTACAGCTCTACATTTATCCGTGCCTGACCTGTTGAATTCTGTAACCCTATATAATCAACTCCATGAGGCTACTCGCAACCCTCTCTCGGCTGGCCGACTTAAACTTCCCTGCCTCGTTTTCCCCCTTGCCTCCCTCCCTACTCCCTCGGAATCAGATCCAGAGTCCGGACTCCCTGTTTATTGTGCGACGACGCCCATTCTCGGAGATGTGAAGATCAGAACCAGGGATGAGTTATCCGAGATGCGAGGACTGCTT
>JBBPKJ010001270.1:0-11761 GCA_038089195.1 Brasilioporus rufonigricans | reverse complement strand
CTACATCTGTCGAGCAGCCTTGCAACGTAACGTTTTTGACGACGCTTTTTTGTGATTCCTGAACACTGATTGGCTGACCCCCCACCAAAAGAAGGGAATTACCTGATGGATACCATATTTGGGGTGGCCGGGCCATGGCTGGCGCACTTCTAGGCGACAGATGTAGCTGATGCTACACTCCTTATGACGGCACGTTTCCTTTCTCGGACGTTCGTCGCTGGCGAACTGCATGCGCTTAGTTATTGTTGAACTACTACTTTTTTCCTCCCTCCAGGCTTCTCCTGTTCGTCGAATTTCAATGATGACACAAAGCTTGTACCGCGGACGTGCATGTGGGGGTATTCTGATAGAAATGAGCACAGAGAGTGAGGCACGCGGCTATCGAGGGACAACGATACTCAGTCGCGTGCGGTAGAACGGACTGTATAAGATTCACCTATCGAGGGACAACGATACTATGTACGGTCAGCTCGAGTAGGTAGTAAGTACAATATGAAAGGCTCACCTCAGTCGCGTGCGGTAGAACGGACTGAGGTGCTCTATGTCGAATGGTACAATATATATACGATAATTGCTATTGTGTCCGATGAAGTGACTAGAGCACTATCAACGAGCTGCATATGATCAAGTCAAAGTGTCAAGTTACGAGATAAGGTAAAATAGATAGTCCGTACGAAGTCCATACGATGGTGGGTATACAGGTGACGTTGCATGCTGATCTATGCAGGCACCGGTTGGTCGACCGTTGGTTGACTGAGCCTGTTCCGCTCGTGCGTGTGCGTGCGCTTGCTTATCTCGACATATTCGTGGTCGTTGGGTGGATGGGCCGTCCTTGCCCGTTCACATTTGGCTTTGGCGGCACCCGGGCTGATGACAGCGGCGTAGAAGTGACTCCGTCGTCGCCGTACGAGATGATCGCAACGACGCTGCTCTGTCGCATGCAGACGTTGGGCGGGACGCATCAAACATGACGACGAGCTCAGGACGACACGTCGCCATCGCTGACAAGACTGATGAGGCCTTGCGCTTCGACGCACGACCTGAGCGGTTGACGGCGACGCGTGCGTCGCTCCCATCGACGAGCGCTAGGTCGTGTCGTGGACACTCGAAGACCACGTCGAACGAGCAGGACGGTGGCTGTCCCACTCGGATCGTGGCATGTCGCAGAGCAGATTGGACAAGGCCCAGGGAGGCGACTCGGAGAACTGGGTCAGGCATCCCTCTGTTCCCCGCTCTCCGTATTCACCCATGTTCGTACGCGCACGCCGTCGTCATCCGAGCCGCCTTGATCCGCAGCAGTTAGCTTTGCCATGGCCCACTCTGGGAGGAGGTCCGTTTCTGTCCGGGCATGGAAGGAGAGAGGGTCACCGCCGGATCTCATCCACTTCGCGTCTGTTCCCTGTGATATTCGCTTGCTCGAGGCGCGTTTCACTCTCGAAACCTCGTTGCGTTGGCTGATTTTGCCGCCGCGGCGCCTCTGCCGGCTGAGCAGAAGCATGGCACGGCGATTGCCATCACCGAGAGTTCGCAGTCGGTGAATGCGAACAACTGTCAATGTCGACGTACTCAATAGCCATGTTGCGTCAATCGAGGCATACGTCCGTGCTCGCCGTCACATCGCATTTACTCAGCCATAGGTCTTGGTATGACCCTTCGTGGCTGTCGACAACGTTGAGAAGAACACAGAGACGACACGCCCTTTCGGTATGAAAACGACGAGAAAGACGAGGCAGTGGGGATTCCTTGACGGACTACGACGGTGAGGTCAGGTACGGCAATACCGGAGTCGATAGTCCTTTTGTTTCTCTCGCTGGTAGGTGTTCGTGGCGCTCCTGACGGACGTTGTTCACACCGAGTTTGCTTACGGTCCAATTCGACGGCGGCTCAAAGCAAGGATTCGTTACCGAACATGCAATGTTTATGTTCAGTTATACGACTCGGACAGCGACCTCGTCGTGCCATCGACTCTCCGCGATTGGCGTTGTAGCGACTGTACTCTTGGGGATCCTGATGCTTCAACTTCAGAAGACCTGCCCTACCCGTTGGAGATTCAGTTCAGAGATGGGTCCGTTGTCTGAGATGAACAAAGCCTCGATGTCGTGTCTCTCGTCGGTTTCACCGTGTGTTCTCTATGGCTTCTCAGCATACACGCATCTCTGACAACGGATTAGACCGCCGGTCAGACCATTGGCGGTGTCACGACCTACTCTACTGGGTCCCCAATATTGCAGTTCCCCTCAGATCGTTTGATGGGGATGCGCTTCCAGTCTATCTCTGATCACGGATGCTAGTCCCGTCATTCTGACGCTCGTGTCGCGTCACTCCTGTCTATGGTGCGACTTTTTCACTCGCGCTCCGGACGAATGGAGACTGTCGAGAAGGATCGGAACTGCCTCACTACGTGTGCCTTTTGTGCCGCTGCATCGGATCTCTGCTGCCCGCCATCGGAATTAGAATTGGAATCTGACCGGTGAACACTGAGCTCCATGGAGACTGATGCCATAGCTAGGAGCACTTTGCAAAACGGACACCGTCCAGTTCCATAGATTAGACACCCGCCTGCAACGATCTCCAGCTAAATTTAACCAGCAACATTCAGGCCTCAAGGTCGCCCTACACTAGTAATGAGAGACCAAGAGCTTACTGTACTTCTATCGTGCAAATACTGTCTATCAATTCAGTCAGCGACACTTCGCGAATTTGAACAATGATCAGACTGTCTGCAGCGATCCGACGATACTCTACGCGCGACAGCGGCTCGAACAAGAGTGCTCCGAATGGCTGCTTGAGACGAGCGAGTAGCCGGAGTGCCTGTGTAGTCTGGTCAAGCACAACCGTATCGCCTGAGAACTCTTGGTCGAGCAAAGGGCGAATCCATGGATGCACGAAGCAGAGGTTCTTCATCCCAGTAATATCGTCCATTGTCTTGATCTCTATGTCCCCAAGCATGGGTGTCGTAGTGCGATAAGTACCGAGGTTTGTTACGGGATCTGGGTCCGAGGTACAGACCAACTCAGGAACACGGAAAAGAAGTCCGGAGAGTCGGAGTCGACTGGCAACCATGAATGGTGATGGAAGTTGATGAAGGCGGTTGAATAGCATTCTGAGATGGGAGAGGTCGAATTGGGACGACGAACGCAACCCCATCACCATGCTATCCATCTCCGCTGTCTCGATAGGTTGCGGAACATGAGGCGGAACAACTTGGTTGTAGACCGTGAGGTCGACTGGCAAGCAGCTATTATAACCACCAACGTGCCCGTTCCAGGCGAGAATTGTTACATCGCCTGAGCCTGTCAGGATATGTTCCAAGAGTCGACCGACAGCACGATACCGCTCGCCATATATGACCGGGATTGAAGCATTGAAGATACCTAGTAACGAGTACGCGATATCCTCTACGAGCGTCGTGTGACGGGTAGAAGCCAAAAAGAGCTTCTCGCGGATCCTCTCCAACCCTGGCCGAAGTACAGCCAACTCTTCTGCCGAAATTCCTGAAGCCTGCTGCATCTCTGAAACGATGACAAGCGACTTCTTGTGATTGAACATATCCAATTCCAGGTAGGGTTTCCAGTCCTCGGTATAAAATTGGACCGTCTCGGCAGCGACATATTCTTGGTATGTCCATGCACGAGTGTTCCAGACGCTTCTCCACAAGTCGCCAGGCTTCTGGGAATGCGACCAGACACCACGGAGGTAGACAAGAGTGAGAGACGAGCCACGATACCAAGTGAACATGGCAACCAGTGACTCTTGCAATACCACGTTATCCTTCTTATCTATGCAACAGGTGTCTGACCACACCCATTGGAACCCAAGGGCATATATAATCTTGCAAAACGTCTGCAGCTTCACGTTTGGTGGGGATGACTCGAGCTCGTAGACGGAGATATTCTGGACCTCCTGAAAAAGAGGCTCGCCGTACTCCCAGCGGTGGGAGAACATCACGTAACGGTAAAATTTCTTCACTTCACTCCGAATACGCGTATGGTCAAGTTGGCTCCGAGTCGTCATCGAAGACCGCAACTCGTCGTAGATGGGGAGCTCCTCGAACGCCGCTGCTTGCAGTACCTTGTCATAAAGACGACCAGTCATGGTGTTGATGAGCACACGTGGCATGGGGCTGATGGTTTGCTGGACGACCTTTTGGATCAGGGGAGTGATGTCGAGATACTGGTGACCGAGCTCTATCCAAGACCAGTCAAAACCCTTTGTTATGTCGGTCATTGACAAAATGGCCTACCGCGAATCCTTGGATCTGGAGATTCTCTGAGCCTCAAAAGCATCGTCTTGAATGCTTCGAATGCCTCGCTGTCGCGGCCCATGCCGTTGAATGCAGCATGCTTTCCCTTATACCCTTGATGCGATGATGGGTCGAGTGTGATGAGCTGATAGTATGGATCAGCAAGGTACATTTCATGTGACATGAAAAGTGATCCATACCTCATTGCTGCACTCAAGGAGAATGTCGTTGAGGTTCGTCAGGCCGGGCGATAGTGCGTCCGAGCACAATCCAGTAGCCTCATCGTCCTTAGTGTCCCTTGCGGTGTTGCAGAGCTTCACCAACTTCTCGATGCAACACCCTAGAAAGTCTGGGAAAGAAATCTGAATCAACCTTGCCTATGTCGCAGTCGCAGCCACATACTGAGCTCCCACTGCATATGCTCCTTGTCGGTACGCGCATCGTCTGGTAGCTCGCTCCGCATCTGTCGGAGACATTCGACCGCTTCCACGAGGCGACCAACCTGTTCAAGAATGTCGCAAATGGTACGGTAAATCACAAGTCTCGGCACCTTGAACTAAACTGAGGGTTAATATCTGCATTCAGGCTATCACAGAGAAAATACCTTGAGCGCGGCACTCAGTGCCTCGCACACCGAGCGACCAGTCAAGATCGTGCTTGCCCACCTCATCAGCACGTCATTTGGGGTCAAAGGGCTGAGCGACAGTGCGGTAGAGTAAGCCGTGAGCACTTCGCCCTCTTTCTCGGTATATGATGCCTCGTCTCCAAGCCTTTGCAATGTCTTGACGCATTGCCATGTAAATTCTAACAACAGGGATCAGACATCCTATTCTAACGTCCAATGCGAAAACTGACCGGTGACCCAGTCGAACAAGAATTTGTTGGTCTTAACGTCCTCCCCTACGGTATCTTGCATCTCGAGAAGACATTGTGCAACATCATATATGCAACCCTGAGCATACAAGGCCTCGCATTGATGCTTTTTCTCGTGTGCGCAGATGACACAGAGGAGTTGCTCGTTAGCCTGTTTGAGACGCATGATTTCATTGTCTAACAGGCGTAGAGGTCAGTGAAACGGGAGTCAAGGTAGCAATGGACATACTAGAGCTTTCATCCTGTGCATGAAGGGAGTCGATGGTTTTGCAGAGGCTATCCTTTTCCTGATCGGATGTGCGCCGAGACGTGGTGAGCTGGTTACGAAGTTGTTGAATAGTTTTTTCGAGATGTCCTATTTGTTGGTATGACACATGATTAACAGAAATTGGTTGAGGAAATGCAAGTCAGTGCAACAATGAACGCACTTGAGATCGTTTCCTGCGCGCGTAGGGACTGGGTGAGGTTATCCTTCTCACGATGGGGTAGCCGAGATTCGACGAGCTGGATGTGTAGCTCTGGGAAGGTTTCCTTGGTGTTCACTGTGTGCTATATAAGAGGGAGGGTAGTTTGCGATCGAGTAAAAATCCATCTGACGGATCAGAAAAGAAGTCACTTACATCGTCGAGGTATGGTGGGGGAAGTATATCGCACAGTCTGTGAAGAGAAATCATCCTGACTTGCCAGTCTCCACTGGTCACAAGGTCGAAGTGCTTTGATATAGCCATACACACGACCGGGTGAGTGTCCTGAATAATGGACCCGATTTGCTCTCTTGTCGTTGTATCCCAGAGCGAGACAGAAGATCCAGCGGAGGCTGCGATGAATGTGCCGTTGCTTGACAGAGCAATGGCCCAAACGTCCTTAGAACTGTGAATGGCCCATCTTGAGAGTGTCGCCCCGGTGGAGACGTTGATATAGTGGATGTGGCCATCAGAAGATAAGGCGAAGAGTTGCCTACTATCGTGCGTCCAGGAAAGGGAGTTGTTCCGAATTGTGCGGACCCTGATTGCGATGTCGACGAGGCAGCTACCACTCTGCGAGTGGTAGACCCGAACGGAGTGGCGGTCTCGCGTAGCAGTAGCAAAGAGACACCCATCGGGTGAGAATTTGATAGCGACCACCTGATAGTCGTGGTGCAATGGGCCAAGCACTCGCTGACCGGTCGAGAACGACCAGACGCAGGCGATCGAGTCCTCCCCTCCGGTTGCGATTTTTGTCCCATCGGGTGAGAGGTCCACTGCTTGCACATAACCGCTGTGTGCCGTGAACTCGGTCAATTTGTTGTGGGCCTCCACATCCCATACGATCACCTTGCCGTTCGTCCCGCTCAAGATCCACTTTCCATCACCTGACACCATGACGCTGGGGATAGCATGCTCCGAGTCCACGTGGATTGACGGCCTCACCTCCTCGCCATCCTCCACCCGCCAACACCGAATATTTCTGCCGTAGCTACTACTCACAAAGTGCTTCCCATTAGGGAAGAACGCGATTGAACATATGCCGTCTTGACCATCCATCATGAGTAATTTTGCTTTCTTTTGTTGCACGATACTGGAAGAGGAATTGTTTCCTCTCGCCTCTTTGGTGCTCGTCACGATTGCCGTTTCACTCTTATTGTCTCGACCATCATCGTTTGTCGTCGCTTCGTTTTGTTGACTATTCCCGGAGGAAGGTCGGTCTTCCCTCCTGGTTGACTCTTATTCTCATCAGCATTGACCTTTTGACTGTCCTCCCCAGCGCTCACCATTCTTTGGCCGCAGACGTAGTTTGCGAAGCATGCTCGACTACGTTCAGGTCATTGGAAAGAAGGATGTGTGACAATTCATTCCGAAGTACGCCTTAACTCCCTGCCATATGCGTAGTTAGTGTTGTGCGGGCTCGGGTCGGGCTCGGGCCTACTCGGGCTCGGGCTCATCCAAATCACAAGCCCGGGCCTTCGTGAATGGTCGCCTGAGGTCGCAGCCGTTTTGATCCGGCTGTCGGTGGTAATGTGCTGTCCTTATGCTTTCATCACAGAGCAGGTAAACTAAAATGCTGGTGATGTGGATGTGTAGTGACATTCATTCAGGGTGTCTGGCAAGTGAACATGGTCAATGTTCAAGTTAACGGTCAAATGATTCTGAGTAATCTCAACGTCATCATCGACACTGGTACCACTTTTATCATTGGTCCTCCGAACGTTTCAACGCTGTATAATCCCATTAGTGGTATGGTTGGGCCTTTTGGACAAGGTTACTATACTTGTAAGTCCGGATTAGTTTGCCAGCTTCGGCTTCGTCGACACTTTGTAGTCCCATGCGATTCATTCCCGGCAATTAGCCTTACATTTGGCGGTACATCGTTCCCGATCTCTGCTTCAGCTCTTAACCTTGAACCGACCTCACCTGGCTCGTCTAGTTGCGTCAGTAGCCTTGTTGGCCAGGATATCCATCATCGTGCGTTTTGCCGTCCATCGTCTTCTAGAATGTGCTATTGAACTTTCTTTCCCTATACCAGCATTTTGGATTATCAGGGATGTGTTCCTCCAGGGTGTTTGCACCGCATTCGATGTCGGTAATTCTCGCGTTGGATTTGCTCAGCATGCCTGATCATACCACGATCCATTAATCAAAGTTCACGAATTGTTTTATGGGTTGAGCTGATAGCCCACAGTAACCTATATCAGATAGCTGTGGATGTTTAGTACACCCGGCCTATATTCATGCAGCGTCTTTGATCCATCTTTATCAACACGGTTCTGGCTGGTGTCCATGTTGTACTATCAATGAACCCCAAATGCACAATTTCAGCTATTTCTTGAGTAACAACACAACTACACATTTTTGTTTCCTCGTATCTACCAGAGTATCTAGCCTAAACCTTCCTCTGTCAGCTTGTATAAGTACAGGAATGAAAAATGAAGTTTTGAGGTTGCTAGAATGGAATGAATGTGATGAGGTGGAATTCCACCCAAATGCATAATTTCGTCACGCGACGTCACGCACGGCATGGAAGCCACGTTATGGATCCGACATACTCCGCTTCGAAGTCTAACTGCGCGAGATTTAGGCCAAGTTCCGAGGCATGAAGAGATTGTAATGCTGAAAGCGGCCGAAGCGGAGCATGAATCCCAGTGAAAAGTGGGTATGACGAGCACTGGCCACCCATGCCATACCATGTATTTACTTGTATTTATATGCTGATAACTGCTTCCATATGGTAAACAATGTTTGATCAGATTGTTGCATTCTTGTTAATGGCATGCTGGCACAGATTTCCAAACTTTGACACTGCAGATCATGGAGTCACCTAGTTGCCTGTTGCAGCAAGGTTGCTGCATGCTGCTGCAACATGTAGCAATATTGCTGCAATATGCAACTCTGCACATAACACTAAGAGGCACACTTTCCCCTTCCTTTGCAACCATGCCAGAGGACACCAGACAAGCCAAGTATACTTGTGTATGCCTTTGACATGGGCTCGGGCAACCTCACAGTGTCTCATCAGCAACATTTTTTCATCATTTGCAAGAAGCTACTTCAGAAAAGGAGTGCAAACGCATTGAAGACACAAAGTATCAGAATGTAGATGTCTCTACAGCAGGGTGTTGCACTCAAGGTGTACAAGCATGAAGGCATAACAATACCCAGAAGAGACACAGAGAGGTGGACAGTGTGGTCCACTCTATGCAATCCCATAAATGGACACGTCCTGTAGATCTCATTTCTTTTTGTCTTTTTACTCTCTAATTATCCCAGGGAAGCACATCTCCAGACAGAGAAGCTGGTGTAAATGCACCCCTGGACCTTTCAGAGGACTTTCAGGATATTGATCCCTCTCATGGCCTGTCTCACTGCCTGTCTCATGGTCCCTCTTGCAGTCCATCTCATAACCCATTGCACAGTCCCTCTCTGTCACATACCAGATTCACCAAGCCAAACTCCGGTCCTCCAGACTCAACTCCGAACTATCTTATTCACCTCCGGACCTTCTTTACTTGTTAAGTCTTGTCTTCCTTACTCTGGACCAACTCTGGACTTCCATACTTATCTCTTTGATATGTTTCACCTTGACACCTCAGTTCCTCTGTCTTCCTGACATCTCTGTTCCTATGTCATCCTGACATCTCTCCATTCTTGTTTTATCTTGATACTCTGTCACTCCTGTTTCACCTTTGTACCTTTGCACATTGTATGTCTACCCGATCTCATTTCCACCTTAGTAATCTGCCTCTGATTTACTATATAATCTCCATATTTCTGTCTTGTATACCTCAGTCTGAATATCAACAGAACTTGATGTTCTCCATCTCTGTCTGTCTCCACTCTACTCTGCCAGACTGAACTTGACTCTCCTTGTCTTGTTTGTTGTCCCTCTGACTTGAGTTCATAGTAACTCTCATCTGACCTCCGACCCTCCAATCTCCGAAATTGGGACACCGGACCTATGCAAGGCACACCACATAAGGTGAAGCCAAGTCCCAGACCAACTAAATATAACAACTCCGGCGTTCTGGAGTTACACTCGGGGCACATCAACCAAGTTTAACAATAAGGCAATAGAGCAGCAGGACTGGAAGAGGATCTGGCAATCCTTTGACAAGGGTTAGGTTGGTCAGCTATGGTGACTTACTGTCATATACCAAACTCCATCAAGTCAAACACTGGCCCTCCAGACCTAACTCCAGACTATCTTAATTCAACTCTGAACCATTTTTGTTAAATCTTGTCTTATCTTCTCCAGACCCATTCTGCACTTCCATACTTACATCTTTGAATATGTTTCACCTTGACATCTCAGTTCCTCTGTCCTTTGACATCTCAGTTCTTATGTCACTCCAACATCTCTGTTCCTACGTCATCTTGACGTCTCCATTCCTATGTCACTCTGACATCTCTCCATTCTTGCTCTATCTTGACACCCCATCACTCTTGTGTCAACCTTGTGCCTTTGCACATTGTATGTCTACCTGATCTCATTTCCATCTTAGTAATCCACCTCCACCTTACTATATAATCTCTGTACTTTGTCCTGTATACCTTAGTCTGAATATCAACAGAACTTGACATTCTCCACCTCTGTCTGTCTCCATCATACTCTGTCTGACTGAACTTGACTCTCCTCATCTTGTTTGTCATCTCTCTGACTTGAGTTCTTAGTAACTCTCCTCTGACCTCTGACCTTCCAAAATCAGAAAACCAGATCTATGCAAGGCACACCACATAAGGTGAAGCCAAGTTCCAGACCAACCAACTCCAGTCTTCTGGAGTTACTTGGAGCACGTCACCTGAGTCAATGATAGTTTAACAGTATATTCAGACTCCACTTGCATAGAGTCTTATCATGGCAACTAGAGTCACTCGCTCATGTTCTCGTGCATTCACTGATGCACAGGATACCCTCCATACTTTCAGCAGTAGTCACAGAGACCTGGACCTTGTCAACCAGTTTTGGAGTTTCTCTGCTAGACAAACCCCAGGTTCTGTCTCCCAGGTCCCTGCTCCTCCACAATCCCCAACCCCTGGAGTCCACATTGAGGAAATTCCCAATGGCACAGAGGTTCCTCTCCCAAGCTCACCATCATTCCATACTCTGATAGATCACATCTTTCACTCTCCAGACGACCCCCCAAGTGACCCTAGAGATGACCTGTCTGACAGTGATATTCCTGATGATGAGTTTAACCCTTCTTCAGATGAAGAGCAAGCCCCACACAGCTCATTTGGCAACTTAGCTAGTGCCATTCGTAGCCTTGCTTGCTTCTCTTGTCACAAACCCAAGCATACACAATGGACCAAAGTCAGGGAACTGGACCAGTTTGACAGCACTGACCTCCACAAACTCCAGGTTTTCCTAGTCCAATGTGAACTCAATTTCCAAAACCGCCTCAAGGTTTTCGCCACTGACCATGCCAAAGTTACCTTTGCCCAGTCTTACCTTAAGGGTATGGCATTGGAATGGTTCAAACTGGACCTCCTCCAGATGGAAGATCTGGCACTCCGCCCAATTTGGATGGACAACTACAAGGAGTTTGTCCTGGAACTCCAGACCAATTTCGGACCGCATGACCCCGTCAGAGACGCAGAGCATCAGCTTGATAACCTGGCTATGAAGGATGGTCAGAAAATCAATAAGTATGTTGTCGAATTTAACAGGATCATGTCCCAAGTCCGGAGCTACGGAGAAGGTGCCCTCCAGCATCATTTCTATAACGGACTTCCAGACCGTATCAAGGACGAGATCTCATGAGTAGAAAAACCCCCTACTCTTGCAGAACTCTGCCAACTCGCACAAGCTATTGACGCACATTACTGGGAGCATAAATCAGAAGTTAGTCACCAGGCAAAGTCCTTTAACAACAACACCTCCAAAGGTTCTGACAAAACCTCCACTCCGTCTGGCAATTCTGCTAGCACCTCCAGCTCCAAGGAGCCGAAGGGTAAGTCTAATAACAATAACTCCAAGTCATCTAATTCCAGCAATTCCGCCAAAACATCCACTACACCGAAGTTGGACTTGTCGTCCAAGCTTGGCAAGGATGGCAAACTCACTCCTGAGGAACGTAAGCAGCGTTTTGACAATAAACTTTGCATAATCTGTGCTGGAGATGACCACATGGCCAATAACTGTCCAAAGGCAACCAAGAATACAACAAAGGGA